>JAQGAZ010000150.1:0-93037 GCA_034692225.1 Polydesmus complanatus
TGTGAGCAATGGGGGCGTCACCTACCTGATATCATTTTCAAAACTATGTAAAACAAAACTTTAGATGTGTACCTACAATTTAAAAAAAAAATTAAAAAATTCCAATTTATCAAACAGGTTTTATTCCATTTTGAAATAAGGTACTTTTGGCTGCCCCACCCTGTATATATTTTATTTATGTTTGACCTCTAGATTAATATTACTATATTTTTTAAATCCGAATACCACTCTCCCAACTTCTGTCCCATTTTTGTTATTCATGTATTGAAAACGTTTAGTTACGCCTTTTCTAATTTTTTTTATTATACCGGGTGTCCGAAGTTTATTTCACCAATTTCAATTTATTATACATGTGCGTTTAAAAATAATCTAACAGATTCCAATTTTGCGGCATTTTCTCACCTAAAACATCTTTCGAACACTGTTTTTTTTTTTGCTCCAATAGCTGTTACAGTAAAGCAAATTCGAGCCCAGCATTGGGCTCGAATTTAGAAACTTTGTTTACAAATTTGCAAGTTTGTTTTATTAAGATAACAATGTTGCGAACATTCCACTCGCTATTCCAAATGCTGCTATGAACACTTTCACACAAATTTGTTCGATAGCTACAGTTCTAGAATTTGTTTTCTCAAATTGGTCATCCACATATTGCCCACAGGGCGTTTGATAAATCCTTAAAGAAAGGATCACAGGGCGTAATCATATATAGGCCAGCCAAATTTACAAACAAACCAATATTTTGGCAAAAATTTGAAATTTGTACATTAAAAACTTTTGAGTTTTTTTTTTTTTTTTGTAAAATGTTTACATTCACAGAATGTTTTATAACACACAGAAATTGGCTAAATAAATCGTGGACATCCGTATAATTTTTCTATTAATTAGACTGCCATACTGTACATTTACTGTAAGTTTGCCTACCGATACGCTTTAGCAATTTCGTTTTTAGGATTAACAATTAAATCACATTGAAGTTTTAAATTATAATACCGGTTTTTAAAATTACACTGTGTGACGTCACAAGACTTTTAAAAAGCATTACGTTAGAAATTCAAGTTAACCTTATAATTTTGTTAGTATAATTTAGATTAGACAACCGTTGTTTACATTATTGTGTAATTCTTTTTGTTTCCCCTCTCATTAATTCTGTTTCGAAACGCGCGTAATTTCAATGTTTTGTTGTTGTTTGGATCGAGCGAAACCATGAACTCGGAAAGCCAGGGCTACACCTGACTAAAAATCCGTTTCTAACCACCTCAAGGTTACATTTCCGCCTCTTAACCTCTGCTCCCTTCCCTTTACTACACTTTTATTCCATTACATTAGATGGCAAGATAATTTTCACATGGAAAAAACCACCGTTTAAATCATGCTGTCAAATGCATTATTAGAAACCGTAAAGCGAGATCTTCGTAAAAATGTTAACAATCAAATTTTATTAATAGATTATGATGTGGGAAGAATGGGGAGGGGGGATTAATGTAATCGTGAAACCGTTTTAATTACCCTCATTTTTTAAAGGACGAAGTTTTTTTTAATCGAAGTTGCGAGCTAGGGATGGGCTATTAACGAGTTTGTCTGAAAGGGAAAATGTTTTGAATTTATAATGCCTCATAAGAAAATGAACAAAACTGATAAATGAAAATATCACTTTACTATGGAAAGCAAAATTTGTATTGGACCAAAAATTGATAAATTATTTTAAATACAGTATATTAAAATTGGGAAAAGCAATTACGACTAGCAAAATGTAATGATTTAAGTTTGAGGGGACGCATTGTACCGTATTGTAATTTCTGTTATTAAATAAGGCGAAAAATAATTATTTTAAAGATTTGCATAACGAAGGTGAGAAGAATGGGCGATTTATTCGTTGTAATGACACTTAAACTAATATTACAATCAACATTACAAAAAATTACATAAGCTTAAATAACAAACATAATTGCACTTTTTATTGAATTTCCTTTCGACGTGGGAGTTTCGGTGATTTCATTACACCGCTAATACTTTCTCAACAAAAGCTAAATTTCATTAAAGCGGCGGTTTGTGTTTACGCTGGATGGAAAATGTATTAAGATTTTCATATCCGGAATTTCCATAATATTAATTTTTATTCCGTTTTGCAAATATTTTTCTTATACATATGTGATAAATGAATTCGTTAAAATCGTTTATTTTCTATAAAAGTTTATTTAAGGTTCACAATAGATGTATTGTAGATAATTATATAATGACAAGCTAATTATTAGAGAGAAAAAAAAAATGTTACAATGCTTCAAACAGATAAATGAATATTCTACATTTGACCCGATTTGCCATTCACTGAATGTATGTTAAGTGCGAACCTTTCTATTCAACTTTTTAAGTTATGGCAAACATTTATTTTATTCTACTTTAAAATTAAATACAATACGATTTATTGTAAGTCAACAAATAATTTTTTTTTTCAACTTGAAACTTACGATTGTGTTCGTTTTGCCTATTACATGAAAATTTTAAACGCACGATAATTGATTAAACCGGATCTAAAGTTAAGTGTCAATGAGAGAAACAATATTTGGCTTGAGTTGAAAGCAAATACGCAATAATAATAAAAGATATTTTATGATAATATTGATGAACACAATTGTCAAGTTTATAATGGTTTAGAACTTTAGATATTTTTCTTTTTGTTGATAGATTTAGTTTATGTTTAGTGTAGACTTTCCTCGATATTGTTCCGAAAAAAATTTTAAAATTCAGTTTTGCGATTACGTTTTGATTGTATATTTTAATAGCTGAAACACTAGGTTATGATTAGACCCTTGAAGGCTCTCTGTATTAATCAAATTATTGATTTTTTGGTAAAATTGATTTACAGTACTTTCATCATGGGCTCTGAAATAAATTAATATTCTCATCGTCATTTTAATTTAGTGTTTGCGAGTACAGTACATGTATAAATAAATTCCGAATTTCAGTTTACTTTAAGTTATAGGAAAACTAGTTTTATTTATGTAGATTTTAATTTACTTTCTAGAAGTTCTAGTTTACTCTCTACTTTACTTTATAGAAATTCTAGTTTTGATTCCCTTTATTGTAGTTCTAGTTTTCTTCATAAAAGTTTAATTTACTTTATGGATGCTCTAGTGGATTTTATATAAATACCGGTTTACTGCGTGAAAGTTTTAATTCACTTCGCGAATGTTTCAACTCACTTTTTTTTTAAAGTTCTAGATTTATTTTAAATAAATACAATACCGGTGAAAAGCAATGTTAGCTCGTACATTTATTAGTACTGTACCTAAATCAACCAATAAATTAAGTTCATATATTACACTCGATTAAAAGATGCACTTTATAAGGAAAAAACCCTAAAAAAGTTTAAGTTTGCTTGAAAAGGACAGGTTCTCAGGAAAATTTTAAATTTACCAATGTACGAGTAGGACATGGTCGAAGAGTAGGGCTATGAAACGTTTCAGAAACTCTGGGAATATACTCAACAGTTTGCACGATTTACTAAATAAGCTTTAACTTCTGTTTACATGTACATTAATTTTAAACTACATTGTACTGATATTTGCTGAACTTTTATCACTTTACATTAATTCGCAATTCTAAGGCATATGCGTTAACTTGTTAGGTACTTTCGACACTTAAATACAAGTTGGTTTTTTGTTTTTTTTAATTTGTGTTTTTAATTTAATGGAGTCACATAACCGTGAAAATCGAATTAAAATCACTAATTTAATTAATGAATCAAGTTTTAATATCATAAAAAAAATTGTCATTGGATAAAGGGGAACGAGTCATCGTGAAATCAGTCATTAAAAATGTGGAACTTAATGTTTACGTTTTTAACTTTTAAGAGTCAGGGTCAGGTCTCTCATCCACTCCTCACCCCCTTCAACTTCACAATGCCATGTCATAACTTTACTGTCAGGGCCAAGCGGTTCTTAGAACGATTAATAGTTCGGACTCGATCGAGTGTTTTATCGAGGAAAATCCGGTTAAATAAATAAGTTCGAAAAGGAAATTAAAAAAAAAAAATGTAAAGTTATCCACAGATTCATTCTTTTGGCCTTGTAAGGCGAAAATACTCTCAACCCCTCGCATCTGCATTCACTACCCTTGAAACGCGAAGTGGAGAATGTGATTGTTTTGATAGATACCCTCCCGTCTAATCCTCCTCATCACCACCTTTTTGAACCTCATTTCGGGTAGCATAGCTCACCTGGGCTGTGGTTCTGCGATTGCGAAATTTCAGTTTTCTTCGAAACCGTGAAGAGGGAAGTAGTGTACTGGTGGTGGATGAAGTTGCTGGAGGCAAAGGGCGTGGGTTTCACTTTTTTTGATTTAATTTCGATCAAAACACAAACCTATTGACCTTTTATGAGTGTGTGGCGGATACGAAAGAGAATAATTAAGAAATCGCGATGCACGATTTCTTGTTTGTTACAATTTTTATTGCTAATCAGGTTCATTTTTGATTTTTCAAAGAAAATGTTAATTGGATTGAATCTATTTATTTCACTCTCGATTTTATTTTAGCGACGTAAACATGCTGTCAAATTCTATTAAGAATGGGCTTTCTAAAAATATCGTTAAGGTATTTTTAAAAAAATGCACGAAACTGAAAACATTAAGCTCTGATTAGTCACGCTAAACTCTTGACAAGAGATTTAGAAGAAACTCTGATGAACATTCACAACACCACTTGCAAAAGCATTAAAAAATGTTACACATACTCACATGATGAATTTAAATTAAAACGGGCGAAATAAGTTAGTTTTTTTCATGCTATAGAATGGAAATTTACGGTATTTTAAAGTTTAAAGATGCTCTCTATTATAAAATTGCGATTTTATGTGGGCACGCCAATGTTTTTATTATTGATTTTTGTAACGCAAACAAATTTGAAAGATATTTTATTAATTATTTTATCCTGCCAAGAAACTACTTTTTTGGCAAACAACTTATCATTTAATTTTATTACATGACTAAAAGGTCGATTTCTTGGCAATTTACAAAAAGTGCGTGTTATTAGTCAGGCTTTTTTTTCTTTCTTTTTTTTAACAATTTTATGAGTAATGTTTTTCAAATGTATCTTTTGTTAAACAATCACAATGTGTGTCTGTTCCAAGCGACTTAAATGGTTATGACAATATTAATTTGTAAAGATTTTTAAAAAAAGAGTTTTGATGTTGTCATTAACTTTTATGTTTATTCACATAAAAGCGCTTTTAATTATTATCCTGGTAATTAATTAGAGGTAAATAGACAGCTCTTTTTTAAATGACCAATTATTGAATGACTTGACAATATTTAGCTTACCTACTTTTTTTTATAAGGTAAATCAGTCAACGTTTGAATGAAAATATTCGTTTAAAAAATTAAAGTTTATGGTAGCCCTCAACGACGTTATAATTGCACTTAAATTAATTACAGGTTATTTAAAAAAATTAATAATGAGCGAATTCCTTTAGATTCAATGAAAAAAATACTTTCGTATTGATTTTTTTTTACAATCGAAAATATTTTGAAGGATGAAAAATAATAATTTATAAACAAGGCAAATAATTTACTTTTAGCTTTTTTTACATACATTGCTCTATAAATGTAATCTTAACCTGGTGATCGTATCAATTAAATAGCCTACTCTCATAAAAAATGTTCTGGACCAAAAATGTATTTTTAATTTCGATTTAAAAAAAAAAAGTTAATTTACTAAACACAATAATCGCTATCTTAATTTACAGTATAATTTATGCGGAGAAGATACGGAATAACATCTTTAAGGCTTAATCTAAATACAGTATTTATTCCTCCTATAAAGTATTTTTTTGCAAGCTTTTAATTTTTTTTATTTTGCCAACTTTTATATACCAAGTCAATTAATGTTTATTTATTTTTTTTAATAAGTATTTTTTTTCCTCGTTTTTTCTATAAATTTGTCAAAAGATAAATTTTACTTTAATGTTTACCGTTTATTATTTTTTTTACAACAAAAAGGCGATAAAAAGCAACGTTCATTATTATTATTTTTTACTTAATATACAGTATTTATTAATTGCCCATAATATTATAAATGACAGAAATGAAATTAATAATTCTCTTTAAATTTCGTTTCATAATATTTACACTGTTACATGGCAGTTTTAAACATCGTTATTCATAAAGAGAAAAAGTCACGAGCTCAGTCGCTAATTTCTTCTTAGATTACTTTTGTTGAAATCTATCGACTTGATTTATTAGAGAAAGTTTTATTTAAAAAAAAACAACCACTTTTGTTACGTCATTTAATGTAGGTGGTCACGTTGAGTGGGTTGGACTCGCCTGGCGCAAGCGTACTTTGTTTTCGCCTACATTTTTACGTACCAAGTTTATTATTATTATTATTATAACCAGTTGCATAGAAAATACTAGATTCATCGAGGAAGAGGGTTAAATTAAGACATGCAGCTAAATGTCGATAAAACGAACATAGTGCTAAATTCGCATTAGAACGAAATGTAATACAGTACTGAAGAAATAATAATTGAGTTTACTACAACAAACTACAGTTAAAAATGAAAAATAAAACTAAAATATGATGCTGTAATTATTATTATGAAACAAAGTTTCGTGTTTTGTGTAATTTAAGTTTTATCAGTAAATTCCACTGATAAAAATTAGATTATTATAACGAATTTTTCAAAAATAATTTGTCAAAAAACGTTTACATTTCAAGGCTTTTGTACATTTTTTAAAATTATTTTTTAACGGTAGGTTTTTTGGGTTGAATAATTTGTTGGGTTAAACTATTATTTTTATTTATGCTTTTTTAAAATTTTTTCTTATGGTTATCAAGGTTAAATACTTTCTTTAATAAAATTAATGAATTTTTACCGAAATGTTTCACATACTGTAACAGTAAATATTTTCTTTTTTTATTATTACTGTATTGCATTTTAATGATGAATGTTATTAAAATTTAGATGACCTTAAGGTGCAAAAACCTTGAAGACCCATACAAATATTAATAAATTGTATTAATAGCATGACTACAAAAAATTCTTTTGATGTTGATATTTTTCTTTATTGAAATTTTACAACCAAAACAGTTGAATTTCGTTCTATTGACATTTTGCTGTGTATGGAAGGTGGGTGGGGGTGGGAGGGGCGGAAGAGACTGACCTGTGTGGAATAAACGTACCTTCACCTGGCGGATGGAGAAATTTTCTCATGTTAATTTTAGAGGTTAATTGGTCGCTAAAGGCGAAACAAAACTTCTGAATTAGGTAGACCTGCGTTAAACGTACATTTTTCTCCTATTTCCCTACTTTAAAAAATCACATAAACGAGGTCGCTAAGAAAAAAGAAAAGAAAAATACACACACACACGTACGTGCGAATTTGTTGTTAACAAAGCGTTTATTTGTTAAATTATTTTATTTATTCATCGTATTTGTCGAGTGCGGAAGAACATTTTGACGTTGGCTCCATAAAAAAAATGGCTGCACCGAGTTGCAATTTCTATGGAAAAAATGTTTTCCTCCCTATTATATTATTATGAAATAGATACGTTATACAGTACAATGTAAAAATTTTAAGTCACACTTTACTGGATTTGAATATATGGAAAATCTTTTTTTTTTTTTTTTGGCCGTATGTTGTTCCATATTCTCAGGCTGTTACTATGCGAGCGCCGCCTATTAATTCCGCTAGACTTGTTACGGATCATTTTCATTTGACATTTTTACCATGTGTTTTTTTTTTCTGTCATGAGTTTTCTTTCTTTATTTGGAAGAGTCCGGGATCTTTGTAATACTTTTTTTTAAAATGGAAAAACAATGAGGGGGATGTAGGATCAGTGTTACCCGGAAGTCGACCTTAAAACGTGCTATCCAGGTCTATGTGACTCATCGTACAATACTTCATTGTTTGCATCAGGTGTTATTTTACGCGTTTAATTGCGGTTCAAAGTTAATTGCGTGACTTTTGAAGGTTCGCAACAAAAATACACGTTTGAACTTCAAATTTTTGATTGACCACAACATTCGATAATATCTTTTTTTTTCTTCTTTTTTTTAATTCGAAAATATCGAGAAAACTGGAATTCTTTTTTTTTTAATTAGCTTTTTACCGTACAATACTAGTTTTTTTAAGGTCGTACACGTACAAAAAGAACATAAATAAACTTTAAAAAAATGGAGGTCTTTAGATGTTGCAATAATTGTTTAGAAATCTTGAAAACCGCTAACCGGAATTACACAAGAAACGAAACATATTTTCGAAATTCTTAAAACTAGGCAATTTCAAATTCTGATACAGCTTATCTGATCAAGCAATAAATTTTATTGAGAGATAACAAAAAATAAAAATTCTGAGAAATCGCATTTTATGAAACCGGAATTAAGTTTTTTTTCAACCTTTTTATGTAAAAAATCAAACATTAAAATTTGCTCTTTCTTTCTATACGGAATTTCGTTTCAATTGAGTTATTTTATTTTATTATGAAGCACTTTAAGTATAAGAAAGTTTAGTAAGTTTGATAGTTGTAATGAAAAACTGAAAAAAAAAATGATAAGGTACTGTTCCTAACAGTGGTTCCAAAAAAAGTACCCACAGGTTGACATTGAATATCTCAAATTTTGAACTAAGAGCCGATTTCCTAGGAGGATGTATCTTAAAAGATGACATTAATAATTGCATGCTTCAGCATTAACAATTTAGCGAGGAGTGACAAAAACTGGCAATCCAGCAATCACAAAGAAAAACTTTGGAAATGTTTATCAAAATTTACCTCATTTTTAGTACTAATTAGTACCAATGGACCGTATGGACGTGACTCTATGCTGTAAGAAAGTCATGCAATTAATGTCAATTTTTAAGATTACATCCTAATACGTAGGCTTAATGCTGTTTTAATCCGCTCTTAATTCGAAAAAAAGTTCAGAGATATTCACTGTCAAAGTGTGGGTACATTTTCTTGGACCACTCTGTATCACACATTATTTTGTCTTATGATTGATTTTTTACCTAACGGTTATAGTGCTCCTACGTGAATTTAACCAGACTAATTAAATAATTTTATTGTTCAAAAAAATGCTTAACATATTTCGTTAATTAATTAAATTAAGATTAGATTTCAACGACACTTTTCCTTGCAAATTTTTTTTATTTTCAAAAAAAAAAATTAATAGGGTAATAAAACTTTCTCACCAATAATAATAACAGTGCTTACTCCTATTAATTAATACAAGACCGAGAAAAACAATAAAACAAAAAAAAAAAACTTAACATTGACTTTTTTGTTCAGACATTAATTATCATTATAAGTTTCTTATTAAGATTGTTCTTCTTAATAATTTATAAAGTGAAGTAGAGCGTTTATTTAGTCTTTAAAAATGGCGGGAAAAGCAATCAATGGCTGCCTTAAGATATTTTGTAAACAAAGAGTGGGAACTCCTATCATCATGTGAATTAATACGGTCTCGTAATTATTGTCACGATTCGTTTAAGGAAGTTTATGAAAGAGGCGGAGAAGAAAAAAAAGTGTATTAAAAATGAAATAATAATAGAGGATAAAAAGTTGATGTAGATTTCGCTTACATGCTCTGATTGATACACACATGCAGCGTAGATGAAACTATAATAAAGTGTAGCAGACTTTAATTAAGTTGCAGCAATAGCAGCTCAAGGTTAACAGCCAACAGCACAATTATAATAATCTTTAAAAGATTATACCTTTTGATTTTATTCAGAAATTATCGAATTAATTGAAAATTTGTATTGATTTTCTTCGGGCGTCATTGATAAATAGGCAGATAGACAAGTTTTTAGCTATTTCTAGTGCTGTTCAATGTCGTTCCCTCAGAGGCGTTGCATGTCTGCCTTATGGTCCGCCCATAGCACCAGAAGGAGCCAAAAACAGATTATTTTCTTATAAGCAATGTTTAGTTGCTTTTATCTTGGTAAAGTACTTTGCTTTCTTACAAGGTACCCTGCTATATTAGCTATTTTTCAAATTGAGTTTGCGAAAATAATTTTAGTGTTATTAGAGGTTTAAGATTGCTTTAAATTACATGTACATTTTTAATATGTAAAAACAAAACAATTTCAATTTTGACAAATATTGGAGTTAACAGGTTTATATGTTTCGCCAGCGATGTTATGATTTAAAACGCTATACATGTACAGTACAATAACATTGTTAAGATTTTTTTTTTTTAAAGTTAAATGTAGTTGCAGTAATAGAACTTTTAAAATTGTGGAGGTACGTGCAGCTCAATTATGTTATTGCAACCCTTAATTGCCCTATATTGATTAACTTTAATTTACTTTTGGACATGTTTCGATTTCAATTCTCCTATTATAATAATGCAAAATAATTACTCAATCAAGTTTTGCTGATTAAATTTAATCATTATTATTCAATTTAGCACGAGTTTAATTTTGATCGAGTTTTTATTAAACGTTTTTTTTTTACGGTTTTTTTTACTAGTATTTCCAGTTTCGATTTAAACTATATATTTTTTTTTTAATTTTTAACATGCTAATTAAAGGTACATGTATCCAAATGTTTTCTATATTGTTTGAACGGGTTTTTTTTAACACTTTTATGTGAGATTTTATATTGTTGTGAACGATATTTCTGATTTTATTGAGTTATTTGTATTAATTTTTTACAGTTCAAAATTTTGAAAAAACATTATACTGTATTTAAAAAACAAGTTTTTACCCTTTTGCTTTTGTAATTTAAGATTTTAATTGTACTACAGCCACATTTGTTTGCGAACCGTTAGTTTGATTTTTTTTCACCTGTTAATGACAAGGTATTTGATGCTAAAAAGTGGGTTTTATACTAGCAAAACAAATGTTATACTGTATTTTAATAGAGGATTTAAAATTTTACTTAAACTTTAAGTAAGATTAATCAAAAAGTGAGCAGTCTAAAACAAAATAGGTGCATCCAATTATTTTATGCACAAAATGTTTACATAATAATAAATGGATAGGAGTTGACGTTTTCTTCAGCATTCTCAAGGTGTAACAGCAAAGTCTCAACTTGTTTTGTAGGTGTGAACTAAATAAAAAAACTTGCACACGTAAGAGATTGAATGAGGAGCCACACCTTCATTGTTTACGTCGACCAATTATGGGCAATTTCTCTTGATTTCGTATATCGGTTAGGTACACCGCGGCGGCGGCAGGTCACACACTCATTCATTTATGCATTTATTAATAATTACGTTTTTTTTTTTAATAATATTTTTATGCGAATGCTAAAAAATCACAACACGCACGATTTCCACACTTTTTCATTGTGGGAATTGAAGCGGTTCATATTTTTCTCCCGACCCACCTTTCACCACCGCAATCGTAGAATACCTGTTGCGGTTTGAAACTGTGAATTGTGATAAACACTGATGATGACCTTATATTCGTGGAGGATTTCCTCTTATCACTTCCGTCACATCTTTCATAGCTTAAATACATTAAATCAAAACGAGCTGGATTTCGAGAATACCTTTAAAAATACATTATAAACCGTCGAATGAAATAGCTTTTTCAAATTTTTATTTGATTTGATAGAGAAAAAAAAGTGTGTCACACCACACGTGAATTTTTAACGGGTTTTCAAAATGGAATAAAAGCAGGCCGACATTGTTTTCGTAGTTTCTCTCTCTTTCTCATTCAATCTAACGTTTTCTGATAAACAATTTTTTTTTTTTTCGTTGTTGGTTAGTGTTTGATTAAAATTTATGACTAGATATTTTAAATTATCTTTTCACGGATTTAATAAGCTTTTGTAATACGAAATTGTGTACTTCATACGCAATTTACTGCGAGGCATTTTGGTTGTTGTTTTTTTTTCTTTTAATTCACGTTTAAGACTTATTTCAAACAACCGGAAGCGTTAAATGACTTGAAACCAATTAAATGTGTCATTGAATATTTTTTTAGATGCAGTATTATTTTGCGGTACCGGTACATGTTGACTTAGTCATTTTAAACGCAGCATTAATTTAACCTTAAAATGCATATTTTAACGAAAGAAAGAACTAAATCCTATTGTAAATGAGTAAGTTACTGCCATTCAGTATCTCAGAATTATGTTTTTCAAGCTAGTATTTTTTGCTTTGAAGTTTATTTCATCCGCAAAGATGTTTACTTTTAAAATCCGGAAGTGTTTAATAAAACGTAAATAGAGAAGAAACGTCTAGTAGGCTATTGTTTCACGATAGAAAAACAAAGAATGAAAAATTATCGTTTTTTTATTATTGTGAAGAATGTGTGGGTTTCTTTCGAGTTTATAAACTTACATGGTCAACCCTTTTTCAAAGTTAAATTGTGTCATAATGGCCAATTGTACATTTATTATTTCTTGTTTAATTAGCTATAGGCTACAGTATTACTATATTTTACACATAAGCGAACTTTAAATTTAGAAGTTTAAGTGTCTGCAAATGTTTTGAGTTTATTCAAATTAAATTTCACTGATTAATGTTATAAATTTAATGATACGTTAAAGTCAACTTATTGGATGACTCAGCCATAATTCTCTATTAAAAAAAAAGATTTTTGTATTATCGGTAATTTTGTTTAAAAAAGTTAAATAAATTTTATTTATTTTAATAAAAACTATTACATCTTTGAATTAAAAATGTTTTACCGGTGCCTGAACAGCACTGACATTTTACGTTGAACTACAGTATAAAATGAAAATGCTAAGGGTGTATGTTTTATTTGGGGGTCTGTGTTAATAAACTGCTTACCGCATTTATTACTCGTGTTATTATCTTAATATTGAAGGCGTTTTCCTAATTTTTAATGTCATTTTCCTTGTGCATTTTAACGTTAGGCCTATATTTAAGTTTTATTAGAAGCAAAAAAAAAAAAAAAAGAACTTAAGGAAACTTAATATTCCGAAAACATGTGACATGTACTTTTCCGAAATGACAAAAATCTCGACTTGTCCTCCAAATAAAAATCAACTTTTTTTTAATAATTATTTTTTTTAAATTTCTTCGATATTTTAACTTTTCCAAGTTAAATTATTATATGACAGTCACGTCACTATCAAAAATTGTTTAAAGTTAATTTTCGTACTTGTTTACCTTTCAGATTGTGAGCACCAATGGCACAAATTTGTAGGCTCCTGTTTACTTTCCTCGCTGTTTTTTTGTCGGTGACTCAGTTGTCCTCGGCCATCGGGTAAATAAATGCTTAAAATCATTCGATTTGAAAGATAATATCGTCTGATTCATCTTCTTCATTTGTAATTATAGCACGTACACACTCGTGGGACCAAAAATTTTAAGGCCGGGATTAAGCTACCAAGTCAGTGTGTCCATTCACGATTCCAGAGAACCTGTCAAAGTGACTGTCTCCATAACCGGTCAGGGTTTGGCAGGGGTCAATTACGGCCAGACCACGGAAGCTCTTATCCAATCTGGAGAAACGCAGATTTTAAAGTTTGAAGTAATTTCAATTTAAAATTTTTATCGACTTTACTATATAAACTAATCTATATAACTAGTATATACCTGCCACGGGTAATTTGAGTGTACCAGGCATTGTAATAAATGCCTAGTCATTATACGGACATAATTTAGCTGGTCTGCATTTTAATAATTAAATTGCGTGATTCATATATTCACTAACTATAATCAATCTTTTAATATTGCTGCTTTGAAGTTATTTAAATGTATTTGCAATTTAATTTGTTTAAAGTGAACATTTTTGGTTGGAACAAAACGTGAATTTTGTACTGCTGACCTTTTATTCTATCGAGGGTTTGCTATTTATAATTTTAATTTAATATGTTGTATAATGAATTTTAATAGATTGGTGAATGGGGCCCTGGAAAATACAATCTGTCCATTTCCGGAAGTGGCGGTTTACGATTTTCAAACACCACCGAAATCGAGTATCAACACAAAAGTTATTCGGTTTTTATTCAGACTGATAAAGCCGTTTATCAACCAAATCAGATGGGTATTAATAAAATAAAAAATATCTATTTTTTTACTGATTGTCTGATCAAAACTTTTGTTTCCTTTGCTAAGTTCATTTTAGGGCAATTGTGGTTAACCCCATGTTGAGACCTACTGTTTCGGGAGCCATAGAAGTATATATCACGGTAATTAACTCGAGTAATTGAGTCGTAAATCGTTGTTTTTTAATTGAAATGTTACTTTACTGACCTACTTCCTGTTGTAGGATGGACAGGGAAATCGAGTAAAACAGTGGAGGAGAGTTTTCACATCTAAAGGTCAATTCAATTAATTTATTTAAGTGCAAACTAACATCAAATTAATAATTTGTTTATCTTTATTTTTTTAATTAGGTGTATTCTCTGGAAGTTTGCAATTGTCAGATCAGCCAGTTTTAGGCAATTGGAACATAACTGTTTTCGTATCGGTAAAATTATATTTAATTTATTTATTTTTATAGATTATTTTAAAATATTTATTTTAAAAAATAGGATCAACAATATACGAAATCATTTACCGTTATGGAATATAGTATTTTTTTTTTTAATTAAATTTTTTTATGTGAATCGGTGTCGTAAATATTATATTTTTCAGTTTTACCTACATATGAAGTGACAGTGCAACTTCCTCCTTATGCCACTTTCAACGATACGTCGGTAATTGCAACCGTAACCGCAAGGTAAAACTAGAACTCCCAATTAATTGCAGCGAACTATTTACGTTAAAAATGTTGTCAATCAGATATACTTATGGAAAACCGGTGAAGGGAGAATTGACGCTCGTTATGTCACCCAAAGTTCATTCCCCCGTTATTCAGGCATGGGTGATTCCGCCTGTCAGAAAACTTGCTATGGTATGATTGTGACGCTAAATTATCAAAAATATTTTCCTTAATTTTTTTTACTTGATTAATGTGTTTATTTTTGGTGTTTTTTCTCATATTTTTTTTTATTTGTTTCTAAAACTTTAATTTTTTTAATATATTTTTGATTATAATTTTATTCTCTAAATTTTTCCTAGCGATAGTTCTATTTTTATTTCTGGATTCTGTAATTGGTTAGATTTGTTTATTTTTCTTTTTTTCTGTTTTACTTTTAATTGTTTTAATTTTTCCGTTATCACGTTTTTCTCGATTCTCTTATGAATTATTATTTTATGTTTGGTTTCATGATAGATCAACGGGGTTGCTGACGTACAATTGGATCTGAGTCATTTTCGCTTCGAGGACGATTTTCAGAGGGATATTCGGGTGGAAGCAATTGTAAGAGAAACTTTGACCGGGCAGAGACAGAACGCTTCGTCTATCCTGTCCCTTCATAGTCACAGAGTCAAATTAGAACTTATAAAAACCGCCGAGACGTTTAAACCTGGTTTGAGATTTACCGCTTATGTAAGTTATTGCTCTAAATAATGTGAATTACGACAGAATTAACTAAAAAAAAATTGCAATTAATTATTCGCAGTTGAAAGTGGCGCTTCAAGATGACATTCCCATACGGGATGATATAAACAAAGTGCGAGTAAAGTTCGGATACAATTATAACGAATCCAGCTACGAAGTGAAAGAGTACTCAATCCCACGTAACGGAATTATTCAATTGGATTTTTATACTCCTCGATCAGCCGACGCTAATGTTTTGATCATTTTGGTATAAATCTAATCAATAAAAATAACTTTTAGCATAACTTTTATCGTGGATTATTTTTTAGGCTGAATATTTGGACATTAAACAACCTTTCCCAGGGATCGAAGCTTCGCTTTCCCTTAGTAATAATTACATACAAGCTCTTCTGTTAACGGAAAATCCTCGAGTGAGTGTTATACAAAATACAAGTTTATTTTTAATCATTGTTTATTGGTATTTTGAATTTAAATTTAGGTTGCAGATGAAGTTGAGGTTCAAATCAATACAACCGAAAAAATTATGAATTTTGTTTTTCAAGTTAGTATTAATACTCTGTTGCATATTAATTTTATTTTAAAATTAAAAATTTAAACATTTAGGTCTACGGTCGAGGCAATTTAGCCCTTGCGCAATCAATTCCGATGAACAATGAAAATTACGTACGATTCAAGTTCCGGGTTGCCTCTCGTATGGCTCCTAAAGCCCGATTCATTGCGTATTATGTGAGAGGAGACGGTGAAGTGGTGGCCGATTCGCTCAATTTTTACGTGGAAGGCGTTTTCCAAACTCCCGTAAGCTCTACCTCCACGTCCTTTATATATTAATACTGTATTTATAATTGAACATAGGTCGCTGTGGGAGTAAGTGCCAATCGCACCGGCCCGGGTACGCCGGTGGAAATCAGAGTTAACACCAAACCTAATGCTTATGTGGGAGTATTAGGAGTAGATCAAAAGGTTTTGTTATTGAAATCCGGTAACGATATTACCAGAGATGACGTTTTAAAAGAATTGATATCTTACGACGGTGGAACCGATAAAAAATTAGATGACTTTTACGCTCGCTTTTGGTCTCCAGGTACAATAACAGCGAGTCAAGTTTTTGAGGTGACAACAGCTTTTTTCCCCATAATTTAAATGCAGATTTTAATTCATTTTTAATTTGGATATTAGGACGCGGGAGTGGTTATTGTTACAAATGGTAACGTGTTTCAGTACTACCCAAGACGTAAGTTTTAAAACTTATTATATTAAAATTGTATTATGATTCAATTAACTAAAAAAATAATTGGCGTGTGGATGATGTTGCTATTTATTAAGCATTTTCGCTCTGCTTTAAGTTTTAACTACTGATTTCTGCTTGATGAAGATAAATTATTGATCCTTATTTTTCAGTTCTTTACCGATCGAATATCGGCCCTGACAGTGATCTTGATTACGCTCCTGACAATTCTCTCGGCAACAGTATCTTTGTTGATTCTAACTCACCTGACTCTATTAGATTAAGACAGCATTTCCCAGAAACTTGGCTGTGGAATAACACCGCCGCCAAGTAAGATGCTTTTTTTTTTTCTCCTTTATAATATTTATCTCTAATTTATTAAACTCTGCATTCGCTACATTCGATCTTAATCAATGTTTCAAATTTTTATAATCTGGCTAAATTTTAAGCACTACAGCCTCCTTAAAAACTAAAACAATTATCAATGAATTTATTAGCCGACATGTGTCAAATAATAAATCTAAATTCTAATAAATTATGCGAATGTATAGACGAAATGGCATCAGGTCGTAGTGTTAGTTCTGGTTCCGCATCGACTTCTAACGGTTCCGGTTTAAGCAATAAAAATCCAAGAAATTGGATATCCTCGCAATCGAATGTCGAATCAATTTATTCGCATTCAAACGATGAAAAATCGCCAGAAACGTGGATTTGGACAAATAAACTCTCTGGGTAAAACTAATTAATTAATGAAGGGGCTCATTAAATTGCATATCTTGCAGTTCTTTTTAATAAAAATAGTTTCATTTTTTATATATGCCGGTAGTAAACTGTATTTACGAATATTTCACGTTAATGTCGTTTTATAGACAAGATGGAGTGGCCACAATTAGCGCAACTGCGCCTGATTCTATAACTTCTTGGATTGTCAGCGCCTTTGCTATTGACAGCATCACCGGTTTAGGTGTTGTTCGAGCACCGGCTAAGGTAAAAAAAAAATTGCTTTTCACACAATTTTAAAATTGCTTGAAATTCATTATTTTAATTTAGTTAACTATTTTCCGCCCGTTTTTTGTGTCTGTTGTTTTACCATATTCGGTGATTCGAGAAGAAGCGGTAGCCATTCAAGTGGTTGTGTTCAATTACATGGCGGAAGATGTTAAAGTAAGCCTTAACAATGACAATTTAATAATTTGATATCTATTATGTGTTTACTTCATAGGCTACGGTTACTTTAAAAAATCAAAAAGGACAGTTTGAATTTGCTAGTTTTGAGTCGGGGGCAAACGAAGTTATTGACAATTCTCAACCTTTGTACAAAAAAGTTCAAGTAAATAAAACGACAAAAGTAATAATAAAAAAAGTTCTATTAATTTTTATTTTTATAAGGTGAAAGCTGGTGAAGGGGCTACCATTTCTTTTATGATTATTCCGAAGCAATTAGGTCCAATTGACATTGAGATTACTGCTCAAAGTGAAAGAGCGGGCGATCGAGTTCTCAAGAAACTTCTCGTCAAGGTACAATTGCGTATTGTAAGCAATGCAATCGTTCAGTTTTTAATATGTTTTATCTATAGCCTGAAGGAGCGCAATTAAACTTTAACAAAGCTGTTTTAGTTGATTTAAGATCAACAAATTCGTTTACAAGCAGCATTAAAGTTGACATTCCAAACTATGCTGTGGATGGTTCGAGCCGTGTAGAGATTTCTATAATCGGTAAATTTATTATTTCTTTAACGAATCATGAACACCGCATTAATTTTATTTGTTAATAATAAAGGGGACATCTTGGGACCGGCTATTAATAATTTGGATAGTCTTTTACGTATGCCATTTGGATGCGGCGAACAAAACATGGTCTACTTTGTACCGAATATTGTTGTTGCTCGATATTTGGAATTTGTCAATCGATTACAAGACACAATAAAGCAAAAAATATTAAGCCATTTAGAAACCGGTAAAGATTAATGTAACAAAAGCTAGATTTAATTTTTAAAATTTAATTTCTTTTGAATTTACAATCAAGGTTACCAACGAGAACTAACTTACAAACGCGAGGATGGCTCTTTTAGCGCATTTGGTAAACAAGATAAAATGGGCAGTACATGGTAAGCAATCTTGAAATAAAGCATTTGATTAAAAATATTATTCTAATGAAAAGTGTATGAAAAGGTTGACTGCCTTTGTTGCAAAATCATTCCACGATGCTCGAAATTACGTGACAATCGATGAGAACGTAGTCAATGGTGCTCTCAAATGGCTAGCGATGAAACAGGAAGGAGATGGCTCATTCCCTGAAGTTGGTTCTGTTAGTCATAAAGCTATGCAGGTACGTGTGATACAATGGTTGATTGCTTAGATTTTGATATTCATATTTATTCGATAGGGAGGATCCGCCAACGGTTTAGCTTTGACAGCATATGTGCTGATAGCGTTTTTGGAAACCGGAGCTCAAGTAAAGTTTTTAGTATGCCATATATAAAATAATTTTATTTTATGTTTGTTTCTCTGGTAATGTTTTTTAGCAAATACAGGAATTTAGCAGCGTTGTTGATAAAACTCGACAGAATATCGAGCAGGTGATGTTGACCGTGGAAGATTCTTACGCTTTGGCAATTGCCACTTACGCCTTGCATCTCTCCGGAAGTCAAGAAAGAGAAACCGCTTTCCGAAAACTTGATCAAAGATCTATTACTACTGGTACCACTTATACGTTTAAACGTTTGAAAAGAAAATATTATATCTTTGTTATACAATAGATGAGCAAAAGTTCTGGACTAGCGAGGTTGACAATAACGACGTGAACGATACTCCAGAAAATGACGGAGCTAAAAAATCAAAGCCCACAAGGGAAACCAATTCTTATGACGTGGAAATGACATCATACGCTTTGATGACTTATATTCTAAGGAATGATATTGACAATGCTCTGAAAATTGCTAAATGGCTAATTTCTCAATCTAACTCCAACGGTGGATTCACGTCGACTCAAGTATAATATTTTAAACGTGACATTAATTGGTTGGCATATTTTTTCTGATCTTTATAAAATTTTGCGAAGGACACGGTAATTGGAATTCAAGCCTTGGCTAAATTAGCCCAACAAGTCAGTTCTCCTAGGAGAAGCGTTGACATCACTTTCAGTTTTAATAATTCTACTAAAACTGTTCCAATTAATAACGAAAACGCGATGATTCTTCATAAATATTCGGTAGCCTATTTATAATTTAAATAGATATTAACAAGTTTTTATTTATTGATTTTTTTTAAAAAAATCAAAAGATTCTAGATGCCGTTGATGAAGTTCGTTTCACAGCTCGAGGAAGTGGTTTTGCCATTGCTCAGGTGATAATTATTATTTCAATGTATCTAAATTTTAACTTGTCTTTAGTTTATTTAACGTATAAATATTATTTCAGGTATCATATTCGTACAATGTGAACATCACTCAAGAAAAGCCTTCGTTTATAATTAACCCGTTAGTGGACAGAAATTCCAACAGAAATTTATTAGTTATCAACGCTTGCACTTCGTAAGTACAATATTTTTAATTGAAATTATGCTTATTTGGCAAACTGCGCTTTCCTAAATAATTTCTAAATTAAATTGTTTTCCAAATCAATTTAGGTATACCCGAAATGGTAGCAGCAACATGGCCGTGGTTGAAATTGATTTGCCTTCGGGGTACACGGTGGACAAAGACTCACTTCCAGCTTTGCTGAAAATGAAAGACATTAAACGAGTAGATTCAAAACCCGGAGATTCCGGTGTTGTAATCTACTTTGATAAGGTATAACAAAAATGCCTGCAAATTATTATTTTGAAAAACAATAATTTTAAGTATTACATTTTTGTTTAAAGTTGACGAAAGGAGAAGAAGTTTGCCCAACAGTGAAGGCTTTCAGAACCTTTAAAGTGGCCAAACAAAAGCCAACCGCGGTCAAAGCTTACGATTACTACGATCATAGTAATTATTTATTTTTTAAATGTAATCTTTATGAAAATGATTTCTGATTGTTTCGTTTTGTAGGTCGGAGTGCTCGGTCGTTTTATCAAGCGTTACCAGCCACACTTTGTGATATTTGCGATGACGATGAGTGTGAAAAAGGAAGTTGCCCAAAAAATGCGCAAGGAATGTATGAGGATTATACGGGTAACTCCGCCGCTAGTTTAACATTATCTTTGATTAATACTTTTACTTTCATCATTCCTGTTTGGCTGGTATCGAATTTTAGTTGAAGTATTTGCATAAACATTACATTTTTTTATTTTTCGAGAGTTAAAAAAACATGACTGGATCATATCGTACAAATATTTTTTTAAAAAAAAAATAGTTATGCGAATTGAAAGCTATTTTTAAGAAGAAAAAAAAATTCTTTGAGATTGAGTGTTGTTGCAATACTGCACTTAATTCAAAGAATATTATTTTAGAAATTGTAAATTATTTGATCGTAAACTTCTATAGCTACATACGCACCATCTATTATTTTTCATTCAAATTATTCAACATCAACCATACGTCTCAATCATTGCAAATTATTTTTAAAGTTAAATTTCTGATTTATAATTTGCTATTTTGTCATAAAAATTGCAGCTTTAAAAATATTTCTTTTATTATTATTACATTTTATTTTTATTAATAATGATATTGCCTCTGTAAAAAAAAATTAGCATCTAATTGTTATATTAAAATATAGAAATAAAATAATTATTAAACCCGTTTAATTACGAATTTAATAGGATTTTATACGAAGTTATTTGAATTTCAGGATTTACTGATAAGATTTCAGACAATTTTGAAATTAAAATAGCTATGTACCACTAGGACCAATGCGAAAACACTTCTATCTGGGAAAAAGTTTCATTTTAAAAACTTAATTTACATTTCAAGTGCCTATTTGTCATCTTCATTTGACTTTCGGAATCTAATTGGGAAGATTGAGTTGATTAACGGGAATGAAAAAGTTTGAAATTGTGGTTTTTATATGTACTGTAATTAAGAATTGAGGAGATCGTCTCGGTAAAATCCGTTTTAAAGCTACGGCAGATTTCTTCTTTCAAAATAACTTTGGATATTATTAATACATTTTTCAGGTAATAAATTAACTGAACAGTTAGTCCCCGTTTTCTATAATTTAATCATTTCATTTAATTCAAATTTCGACATTTTAAAATATTTCAATAGTAATACTGTACATTACCATTTTGTTTTAATTATGAAATCGGAGGTAAATATTATTGCAGGTTACACTTTTGGGATTGGCCTTTCAATCACCAATGGATTCGTTCGATATAATTCTCCTATTATTCCCTATTATCAAAACAAAACATATTTTAAAAGTATATTTCTAACAATATTCCAGTACATGTACAGTATTATGAAAAATTTCAAACCTGGCGTTTAATCATCAGGAGATTCTCATGACCAAAAATATACAATTCTTTCAATTTTTCTTGGTTTTCCACTACTTTATTCATCTTAAACTCGTCCTTTATTCGACGTAAGAAATAATTCCTAAAAATAAATTTATTAGAATATGTATTAAATTGCAGCAAACTATAATAATAATTATTAGCCAGATCAAGTAAAACCAAAATGAATGACAATGTGCGTATCACAATGTAATTTGCAGATTAGCCTACAGTTGACAAACTATTACATGTACAAGCATAATTATAAAACTAATCACTGTAAGTAATTATTACCTATAATTATAAGATGGAAATTTATTGCTTTCTTTAAGTAACATACGATAAAGATTTAAAATTTCTGTCCTGCCAACCCCCATTGCACTTGCGATTTTCAAATTGAGTTGAGAAATTTTCGCTTATCAAAAGTTTCGTAAGATGACCCAATTGGTTACCATACATTTAAAAAACAATAGTACCTTATATCTTAATTATAATTTTAATTGAAATCATAAACTCTTTATAGTTTTTAACTGTCAAACTATTTATTTTAAGTAAAAAAGGCCATTTTTGCTTTCCGCCGCATAAAAATATTTATTTTGTCTATATTATATTCATTCTGAGCCACTATACATAAATTATAAAGCACCATTGTGACCATTTTGAGTTCAAAGTTCAACGAGGTCATTGCTCCTACTTTTCATCACCCATTCACCCCTGTAGTTATTAACATTACTGTATTTTCTTTTCTTAATTATTTTAAGTTTTTTTAAAAAAAAAAAAATGATATGATCACTTGTTATATTGCGCGTTAAACCCATTATTTAACTGGTTATGATTTAATTAACTATGGTACAATATTATCGAAATTTTGTATCGAAATTTTGTTTAACATGATTTTATTTTTGTAATGCAACGGTACAAAACATGATTAAATGTAGGCCTACATTGAAAACTTTCTCTTAACAAAAATAATTAATTATAAGTAATTTATTCTATAACAGAGAAAGTATGTCATGAAATGTAATTTCCAAGCACAGAAAAAAATATTGAAATTTTGTATTGCATATCTTTACATAGTTCAATAGCTGAAGACGTCTGCTAATTCGAAAAATGTACAAGAGACGCTGACAAAAGGGCAGCGTTAATTCGATAAAAATATAATTATTATACAGCATGAAGAATCTGGTGTTATAAGAAGATATGGAATTATGAGAGGTAATTTAGATTTATAATCAAATTGGTTAGGCTGCTGTCTGTTTCCCTCGCGTTTTATGTTTGAGGCTGTTGTAACATCTAAATCATGGTGATGATTGGTTGCAGGATGACTTTCCTCAATATTTAATTATATACAATCCAATTAATTGTACGCAAATATGATAATCATATTGCATCTTGAAGCTTTAATGTTTAACCAAGGGTTTAACACTAAAATTTTAAAAGTTATGATTTATTAATACGATATGAATTTAATGTAATTTTGTGTTGTTTTTGTATAGCGTTCTACTACAAGGTTGAGAGCGTAAAAGTGTAAAATGAGTAATTCTGGAGGAGATACATTAGATGCCAGCGATGTGTTGGCTGCTGCTTTGGAGCAAATGGACGGCATCATAGCAGGTATATGTTTATTTTTGCACGTTTAAGTTGAGTACAACTCAAAATGTACGAGCCTGGTTGAAGTTTTCTTTTGTCAAAGTTGTATGATAACATTATGTGACGCCATCACAACACACCGATAACACAACTAAGGTGAAACTCGTATTTTATTTGTTTTAGGTTTTGAGCCGCCTAATAAAAGCTTCCAAAACAGAAACGATCTTCATAATTCCAGTTTTCATTCTTTGTATTCCATGAAAAGTAGCGTCGGTTCGCCTCAAAATGGAATTTACACCAGCAGCCCTTTTCATTCCTTGTCACACGAAAAAAGTAATCTTTGCTTGTGCGTTTAATTATTTTTAATAATGTTTATTAAATGAGTATGGATTTAATTTAGGTCCTCAAAAAAGCAGCACTAGCTCTGTGCTGTTAAATCGAATTAAAGAAACGATCGAAGTGTCGATATTTCCTTCGTCGATGACCAACGGGAGTAACGGAGAGAATGGAAACTCAGCTGATGATTGGGCTCCTGAGGTCAAAGCTTCGGTTTTCAATTGGAAAACGAAAATGGTAAGTGAGACTTAATATGTTCAATCTCTTTATTAGCACTACTGTATATTATTTCGAGTATTATTTAAGTTATTCGAATATTTTACAATTATAAATTATTTATTATTTTACAAATTAAGTAATTATATTAATAAATTTTATTCATTATTTATATTTTAAGGAAAATACAAAATTTACTAATAATAATAGCATAGGTATAATAGGAAGAATAATAGTAATGTGTACTGTACTTTAGCTAAGAATTATAATATATTAGAGATCAAAATAGAATAACAAATTTTTTGACGTTTTTAACTTGAAATTTAATTTTGAGTGCAGCGAGTAAAAATCAGAAATTTAATAGTGTCAACTATATAGTTTTCATTAGAATGAAAGGTGATTACTGTACTGTGTTTATAATGAGATAGTGGAAAACTCACATAATGAAGTTACATAAAAGTATATAATTTGTATTTAAATAATTTAAAAATTGTCTGGTTAATTTTAGTTATGGTTTATTATTTATCTTGAATTAATGTCACAATTTTGAAACATGACAGATTCTTTTTCTTTGAGCGATACTTTTTTTTTTTTTTGAGTTTGTACACAGGGCGCATTGTTAATTATCCTTTCTGCGTTTTATCTCGATATCGTTTGATAATGATCCGCGCATGCGATTGTGGTGCATGTGGTATATGTAAATCTAGAGACTGAGCCAAATTGTGATTGATAGAAACGTTATTTTTCTCAAATTTCAAAAAAAAAAAAAGTTTTTTTGTTTGCTTTTGAGAAGATGCAATAGATGCATCGTCTCTTCAACTCTGAATTCGTGAATGGCTATTTTTAGCCATATGCGCGCACACTCAACCTTATTGCTAAGCGAGCAAATCTATTTTTGTTATTTATTTTTTATATATGCGGCATCTGCTAACTACTTTCCCTTTAATTTTACTTCTCACTCCCCCCAATTCTATGTTTATAATTAAACTTGGAAGCGCAGATCTTTTACGCTATCAAATCCAATATGCAATTTCCGTTGTAAAAATGATTTGAGGGAAATATCGGAAGAGGTGAGGAAGATGGAAGCGCGTAGGATGAATGTTGAGGACGAGAGTTTTGCAATCGATGTTGTTGATGCGAATGATGTATCCGAATCAGTTGGCAAAGGGTATAGCTGCCTCAATAACACTGGTGGAACATACATTAGACACTTGTGCCAACAGTCTGCTTGTTATGTCGATGAGCAACGCTGTCTCACTTGCAGCTGCGACCGCTGTTGGACGCGGACACAGATAGACTCTTCGCGATTTCTACCTCCTAGTCAGATATATACCGGTAGCTGTTACGTCGGGTCCAATTGCGGGAGTCAGGCAAAATATCGAGAAAAAAGCGAGGGCGACGAATATTCGAATGAGAAGCAGCAAGCTATAGTGGTGTGGAATTGCAGTTGCGAGATGTCTCATCGGAGACTGGTTGCTCCTAGGCAAGCGGCTCATGGGCTGGTTGTGCGCACGGCTGAAGGTTTACACGCCTCGGGACCTGGAACACAGCCCTCGTGTAGGCCATCGAGGTACAGCTCTGGTATTCCTTCACTAAATCGGTCGTTTAGGCGAGAGCACGTATACGAAAGCAAAAATAAAGGATCCATTGAGGTAACTTATCGGTTTTGTATCAAATTAAGTTGACGATGGAATAAATTAAAGTTAAAGGGTACCAACTTTAGCGTTAGAGTGTTAATTCTGAAGGAGGAAAAAAATTAAAAAAAAAAAAAAAAATTGTATTAGATTTTATCTTTTTGAAGAACCTTGGATCCTAAAAAAGTGAATAAAAACTTATAAATGAGGCTTTACTTTCGTCAGTTGCGAATAGAGATTTAATTTATCGCCGGAGTTTTTTTATTCTTTATTCTTTTGAATTGGGTTAAGAGCTTTTTATTTCTAAAGATCTCGCTCACATAAATTTCCGGCTTAGTTAGATAAAACTCCAAAATGAGAGTTTAGAAAAGTTCTTTGTGAGTAAAATGGTTTGAATTTGTGAATAGAAATAGAAGCTTAGAAATGTATACACTATTTTAAAAAAAACTTTTTTAATTGTTTAGGCCGATGCTCTTTCTTCAGTCTACGTTGATCTCCAAGATCATTTTAATCGTTTAGAAAAAGAGAAAGACACATTGACGCTTCAGGTATGAATAATTACATAATTATTAATGTAAGTTTTTTTTTTAAAACATTTTTTTTATTGCTATTTTTGTAATGTTATAGGTAAGCGTTTTAAATGAGCAAATCGATGCGCAGGCTGATAAAATTCGGGATTTAGAATCTGCTCTAAGCATGAAACAAGAGCAATTAGACGACTTTGAAGGAATGATGCAGCGCGTAAGTACTTACAAATTTGAATACCTATAACCTATAATACAGTATCATTTATAAATATTTTGTGAGTGTAGAGCATGACAAAAGTAGAGTCCCAGAAAGTGGATTTGCTTTCAGAAATCTCGAATTTAAAATTGAGAGCAGCGTTGACTGACAAGGAAAAACTTGAAATTGAAGAACGCGCGAGAAAAGCGGAAGTAATGTAAATTTTATGTTTTTAGTCATTTTATATTTTCAAATGTTTGTCTTGGTTCACTAGTTGAAAGCTATGAGTTTAAAAACCCGGCTCGTTCAACGAGAAAGAGAGTTAGCAACTCTTCGGGCTCAGGTTGACGGTCAATCTACAGAAATTGGAACTGCCGAAAATGAAAGAAAAGGTACCGGTAAACAGCTTGTGTTTTATTCAACAAAAAAATGTACTTATTGATTTTGCAGAATTTGAAAATCGCGGTGTTGAGAAGCCTCCGATGAGTCCACGAAAAAATTTTTCAATTTCGGGTTCTCAGCAAAATAATTTGGGCTTTTCAACGGTAATTCATAATTTTAATAAAGACGATTTTTTTAAAACCGGTTTATTACGATTTTAACATAGGTTGGTTCAAAACAAAGCTCGATAGGCAAAAGCTTGAACGAGGATAAGTTGAGTTCTCATTCTGGAGAGGATTTGTCCTCAAAGGTTAAAAACCTTTAAAATTTAAAAAATTTTAATTATTTATTTCTTTACATAAAAAATTTTATTTTGTTTTGAAGATTCCTTTGGCTGCTCTCCGTCATGAAATTGATGCCTACGGAACAATTCCTCGAAATCATGGAAGATTCGGATCCGGCTATTTGGAAACTGCTTCTTGTCACGGAAGTCTACACCCGGATGTACCGGAAAGGTTACAATACAAAAGTAAACCATCAGGTTTATCATTTGGTAAAGGCTTTTCTTGGTTAAAATCTGGCAAACGCAGTTGCAGTACCCCAAATCTAGGTGATGGTGCTCTACTTTATTTTCTGTCCTTTTTCTTTCTTTTTTCTTTGCTTGTTAAATAAACCTAATTTTTATTAAGCTACGCATGTTAGAATAACTGGTATCTTTTGTTATATAAAAAGAATACATCCATTTGTAATTGCACTAATATTAAATTATTAGGACCAGGAAATGATTCGGTTGCGCCCAAACCTAACTTGATTTATCAAACATCTCAGTCAACTAATGACAAATTAACCGCTCTTTCCGAAAATAAGGTGAAAAACAAAGGATTCAAAACTCTCGTTTCTAAGTAAGACTAATAATCTTAATGATTGCTTTAAAATTAATATTTGAAAATATATCTGATGCATAGATTAAAAAGAAGTAATTCTCATCATTTGGAAAAAGATCAATTAGGCAATTTTAGTCGAGGTGGTGTGAGAGCAACAGCTGGTCCTCGATTGGGATGGTCTCAAGAGCACAAGGGCGTCCAAATGTAAGCAAAATACTTCTCTGTTTGGTGGGAATGGTCAATTAATTTGAAACGTTGTAGCCTGCCTGATCTTCCATTTTCACAATGGGATGTCGGAAGAATTTCCGCGTGGTTTCATGAAATCGGGCTATCGGCTTATACTGTTGAATGTAAACGATGGGTGAAAAACGGCGAACAATTACTTCAAGCGGAACCTCATCAATTAGAAAAGGTTAGCTTTTGAACTCAAATTTTAACGAATAAGTGAATTGATATTCGATTGTAATGTTTCAAGGATCTCGGGTTGAAAAATCCCTTGCATCGTAAGAAATTGCAGCTAGCTCTTCAAGATATTGGTTCGAACAGCGCCGATCCCAGCAGTCGATTAGATAGCACTTGGGTCATGCACTGGTTAGATGATATTGGCCTTCCTCAGTACAAAGATATTTTCAGTGACAACAAGATGGATGGTCGAATGTTGAATTACTGTACAATGGTAAGAATCTTGTTGAAATGTTCTTTTCGTATACCCTTATAATCTTCATTTAACGTTGTGTTCATAACATGCTACATTTTTGCGGATTATTTTGATAACAATTACAAGTAATGTGAGGCGAACCAATAGATTCGGATTCATCAATAATTATCCTGAATACTTGTATGAATTTCTTTTGACGAATTTGTAGGATGATTTATCATTCCTGAAAGTGAGCAACGCTCTGCATTACATCAGCTTGAAAAGAGGCATACAGGTTTTAAGGCAGCATAATTTTATTCCTGTTTGTTTAAAAAGAAGACCACTTCCAGAAGAGGTAATTCTTCTTCAATGCATTTCTTTACTTTTTTTAATATATAATATTATTGTTACTAGTTAGGGCATCCACCTAGGGCGATTGATGTCGCGTTATGGACTAATCATCGTGTGATGGAATGGCTTCGATCTATCGATTTATCGGAATATGCGCCAAATTTGAGAGGCAGTGGGGTTCATGGGGCACTTATGGTTAATTAATTTTTAAAACTGCTAAAAATATATATTCATTAAATTTTTATTTAAGGTTTATGAGCCTAGATTTAATGCCGAATTACTAGCTACTTTGTTATCAATTCCGCTTAATAAAACATTGTTGAGAAGACATCTGAGCACCCATTTTAAAGAACTCGTTGGAAGGGAGAATTTTCGATCGAAAAGAGACTGCGAATCTTCACCAAGTTACATACCAATTGGAATCAATGACAGAATTAAGGTAAGGATACTCAATTTTATCGATTGTCAATTAGTTAATATTTGAGTTTTATGATTACTACAGCCACATAAGAGGAGCCAGTTTACTATCCTCAACAAGAAGAAATCAAAAAATTGCATCGACCAGAACGACTACGTGTGCCCGATAAGTGAGAATAGGGATAATATTATGATGTCTGCTACCAACAGTGAGGTGTGTAGTTTGGATAGTGTCAAAGTTTAAAGATTTTATCCTAATTACTCAAGAGTATTTTTATATAATTATACATATTATTCGAGAAGACAACAAATCAATTTTTTAAGGTATTATTTGAAAAGAAATCGAATATCTTTAGTATTGTTATTTCAAAGCACTTATTAATCGAGCTTGGGATAAAAAAAAATCTTATTCCGGAGTTCTAAGAAATATTTTAATGATATATCGAATTATACATTTCCTGTTGAAAATATCTTAGGTGTGGAATATGTTTAAACAATTAAATACCTATTTTGGTAATTGTTACGGTATATTGCCTTCTGTAGGTGGTATTACAAAAATTAATAGTTTTTTAAAAGTTATTATGACAAAAATTATTGACGGCAACTATAACTCTTTATTTTTCTTTTATATAAAATACGAACGACTAAGAATGAAAAGTACAGTATTTCATTTGTATTAATGTTTTACTTTATTTCAAAATATTTTGTACTATTTCATTATTTATAGGTACAACATTTTTATTCCATTTTTGACCATTTATGCGCACGCGGCCTAATTTATACAATTGCCAAGTTATTCAGCCAAGTTCCTATAACGACAATTATTAATTATCGTTTTGATAATAAAATTATTGCATTACATCAGATCTAAACTATTTTATTCAGGAATTTTTGCTTTAAGCTATTAAAGCCTAAATTTTATTTGATTTTGAAAGGTGACATATACATGTACATTGTAATAAAGTTATGTGTGAGGGCCACATTTAACTTATTAGATGCGTTGATATAGTAAAAGAATTACGTAAGAGCTACTAAGAAAGGTGAAAAATTTATTAAATTTTGTCATTATAAAAAGTTGGCTTGTTTCGTCGATTGCGGTGGACTGTCTTAAGCAAGTTCCGATGGTGAAAACAGTTTTTACACATGTTGAGCCAACCCTCTTTTTTATTTGCGCGACGCTAACTTTTTTATCATGCCATAGTAATGAGAAATGGATTGTCCTCTCGTTGTTGTCATGGTTTGTGGCTCAAATCAGTCTCGACGGCGATTGTCTTCTTTTGCAATTTGACCTAATCCTCAATTTTACATAAAGAATTTTTTTTTGGAAGTTACAATTAGATTTTAGTAAAAACTTTTTAATAATTACATTTATGTACAATGTTATTTTATTATTGGAGCCAACTAACTCAGATTAATCTGTTTGGTAGGCCGCAACTTTAAATTTTTCATGGGCCACAATTAGTTCTATAGGGATGAAAAATGTTTGAATCCGCACATAAATTGTGGGGGAGGAGGATTTCAATGCGATTTTTTTCCCTATTTCTATAAATTCTTTTATTGCTGTCTTAGTGTCTGGTTGTCTATTAAAGTCCAGCTATAAATAAAAAAAAAAGAACCGTTTCAGCAGGACATGTGCATACGTCATGCAGGGTTAACTTGGTATAGAAGCGTACATGTTGATGTGTGCCATGTACGCATGCGCACATGTGTCGGTAGTAGTTTGTCCTTCTCCTCCCTTCAGTGGAATGAGGCTGTGCGCATCATCATCTCTTTTATCTTCTTCGGATAGCGTGTATTTCCGCGTTCAGCGGTATTTGTAGACCTCGGGCAACCTTTAAATAATACTCAAATTCAATCAATTTTTGATTGATCGGATGGGAAAATAATCTCGGTGCTATAAATCAGTGAAATATTGTTCATAAATTTACGAATCTATCTATTTGAAACGATTTAGTAAAACGACAAGAGGAATATTATGGCATTGAAAGGATGTCCCATTTGTTTAAAATGGTTGGTGCTGGTATTCAACTTAATATATTGGGTAAGGCTGGCTCTTTAATGTTTTTCCAATAAATAAACGCATGAAAACCAGTGTTTCGTTTAATAAATTTGAGCGCGTTTTATTATTATTTGCGCTGTGCTTTGAACATTTTTTACTTTTGTTTACATTAAAATTTGAAGATTGTTTATTATTATGTGACAAAATCGTTGAATCTGAAATTTTGTTTTCATTTTTTTTTTTGGATAGGTCATTGGATTGGGAATCCTGGCCATCGCAATCTACTTGAGAGTTCACTATTCACAATACACTACTGGTAACCCATATTTAGAAAATTATTACACTGGAATTTACATAATGATGGGAGCTGGTGGTTTTATGTCCGTAAGTAATTCGATACATAATTAATTATTTTTTATTATTTTTTTTGCTAATTTTTATTTACATTTTTTTAAATTAATGTTTACAGCTGATTGGGTTTTTTGGATGCGCTGGAGCTTACAGAGAAAATCCATGCATGCTGGGGACAGTAAGTATCTATTTACTGTTATTTTTATTCTAAGCATAAATTTAATATGATAGGAATTATTGCATCCTGCATAAACCACATTATTCATGAATTTCGAATAGATGAAAGGAAAATTATATAGCTCGACATAATGAAAAACCCCCTCGGCGCGATTTAAATGGACGTAAATATCTAATCGATTAATGATTTTTTTCCCCCTAGATAAAAATCCCAATTTTACGATGATGCTGTTATAGAGAAGATTGTATCCGCCAACGGCATGCATTTGATATTTCACCGGCGTAAATATTGCGGCAGATGTTCGCGAGTACTAAACATTGATAGCTATCTTTTTTAGCAGCTTCCGAACTATTTAGGCCATTGTAAATAATATTATATCGCTTTGTTAAAAAAATTGCGGTCACAACCAAAGGGCTGTCTAATGTAAATACATGTACCCTTAATCTCGCCAGTTTTGAGATTGCGTGACATTTCTTGGTTTTATATCACGGTGTGTTATACATTTACTTTTAAATGACCTTGTTTGCACTACAGTACAGTATTTTCATTTGACATTGCCTTAATTTCGATTGATTGAACTTTTGTGCTACAATATCCTATAATGGTTGCCACCTGAACCTGAATTAAACTTTTCAAAAAATAAATTTTTAATGAATTAAGGTTTTTCTAACCGTGTTTTTTTTTTTTTTGTTTACTATTAGTTTTTCACCTTGTTGTTCGTAGTTTTTGCTGCAGAAGTCGGTGCTGGAGTTTGGGCATTCCTGCGTAAAGGAGATGTAAATATTTATTATATCAATTTAGAACATGTTTTTCAATGTTTATATTATATTCTATTAAACAGTTAGATGTTTTGATCGATCATGCGTTACAATACACTATTAATAATTACGGAAGTGAGGCTCTGCAAACTGAAGCGCTGGACGTCATTCAAAGAGAGGTACGATCAATTTTAAAAGTTTTAACATTTTTTTTTTTTTAATAAACAATTATTTTTTTTAAATTTTTAGGTTAAATGCTGCGGTTTGAAAGGACCTCACGATTGGAGCGATTCAAAATTTGGGAGAGAAAATACACCAGACATTGGCGTCGCCAGCAAATTAGGCTTTTTTCGTGTTCCGAAATCATGTTGCAGCGTCCCGGAAAACTCAGTAGCTTGTCAGGAAGCTGCAAAATCTCAAGCCATTCTAGCCACTATTTTTAGCAACATTCACACGGAGGTAAATTATTGTAAAAAAATATCGCGATCAATTTGTTTAGTAAAAATGGCCAAAGAGTGTAGTTAGGCACTACCAAATTGAATATTTTAAAAATATGATTTCTTTCAAGATAGAATAATTTTATTAAAATTTTGGAACATGAAGTGTTAAGTAGCGTTAATAGGCTGACTTTGGTCAAGTTTGGTTAAGTTCGTGACTCAGGGCAACCTTTGAAGGTATTGAATAACCTGCTGGTTTAAATTTAGTAAAAAAAAAATTATTAGGCTGTTTAGTATTTTTTCAATTTCTTTTAGAAGTTAAACTTATTGGGGTATTATAGTTTAGATTTTTTATGGTTAACATATTAGTGATAGTCTAAGCTGTAGGTCTTCAGTATTTTGTGTAAATATTTGCTGAACTTTATTTGAGATGTGCGAGGTCTTACGTAATAGCATCCAAACTCTAATATGTAAATTTATTAAAATTAATCGTGTGAATTTTGACCTTTAGGGTTGCAAAAAAGCAGTTCAATATTACGTCAACGAATTTCTCGATGTTGTCGCTTATCTCGGCATTGGTGTAGCAGTATTAGAGGTAATTCATACTCAAATCTATTACAATCGGAATTTAATTTTACGTTTAAACCAATTAAGGTGCTGGGGATGATTTTATCTATGATTCTGTGTTGTGCCATTCGCCATGACAACGGCTATAAACACTAATTAACGCGGTATTAATTGGAGTCAAGAGTCTCCTCGGATAAGTGAAAGATGGAAGCGAGGAGTCTTACCTATTATACAGCATTCTAGTGGAATTTCAGTCCCAAGTATGTATAGTAATGTATGTAATTCTTTTCATCATATTCTTATATATTTATCATTATATTTTACTATACACACTCACAACCATGCAAACAAATACCAACGAATCAGTGGATTTGATATACAATTTCAAACCAATCTTATATATACTCATTTTACAATTGTTTCGAATTGTTATTTCAAATCAAACAGGCGGTTTATTACATACAATATTGTGCTCCAGATAAGCCATTCTGTGTGTTCAATATGATTGCTCGTTCTGCACATTTGCTGCTGCAACTGGTGAAAGCAAAATGGCAGGCGAAAAGTTGAAAGTGAGAGAATTATTCTCGTTCGGATAGAATTTTGCAGCAAATGTTGCTGTTTTGCCAAAGTATTATCTTGAATCTCAATGTTTTTTGGTGGTCAAACATGACATTAATCTACATTCTAAAGTATATATATCTTTACACTTATATATAATTATTATACAATATATACATTTTTTATACATACAGTATTTATATTTTTTAGCCAATTAGAGTTTGTATTTTTTTTATTTGCGTGAATTTTTAGCAATAATATAATCAGAAATTATTTGTAAGTTTTTATTTAAGATGAGTTTTCACTAAAGTTTTAAAATTTCTTTGTAAATTCAAACTTTATAATAACGAAAACATTAATCAAATTACATTATAAACAATGAAAAAATTAAAAAAAAAAAAATAAGAAAGTGTAAAATGTTTGAATATGGCTTATAATCGTTCTCGCAAAGAAACGATTCACAACTTTGAGTGAAAACTTAGCTTAAAATCATTAAAAAACGAGAGTTGTGATGCACAATCCATTTGAAGCTTCAACAAACTAATCGCTTTTCCAGCTTCTTGTTTCATTTCCCCCTCAAGGGTCAACAAAACCATTTCATTTTTTTATTGAGAAAAAAAAAAGTTTCTTAAAATGAATTTATTTGCCATACACAAGAACATATGTTCTACGCATATAAACAGTCGTACTTGTACATCCTTATATAGATATATACAATTCTTGTGTAAAATATAATATTCAGTAAGTTCATCGTACTTGTATAGGTAAAAAAAAGCAAAATATCTAATCATATTTCGAGTGAATGTTTATCATTATCGTGATATCGAGAGTGTGCAGTGTTTTTTCAATGTGAAGAGTACCGTATTTTTGTTAATCGTGCGGAATGTTGAGGAAAATAATTGCAAATCCAGCAAAAAGAAAAAAAAAATTATTCGTGTAAAGTGACAAAACATTTACAGTACTTAAATTGTGAAGAAGAACAAAACTGATGAAAAAACTTGGAACACATTTTTGTATAGGATGCAAAATACTGTAGATAATTTGTATTATCTATTGTGTAAACTTATACCAAGTTACAAAGAAAACAAATAACATAGTCAAATTTTATTTTTAGAAGCTTTAAAATATCAAGCAACGTATTTTACGTTGGCAAGTTAGTTGAACATTTTAATCCGTGTAATACGTTTTTCATTCTTAAATGCAACGAGGATTATAGGTTTAGATACACGATTTTTTATTAATTCCATTTCACGTCTACGTAGAAAAATGCTAATGTACCGTGTTGTTATTGGATTAGAAGGTGGGATAAAATAATAGGGAAAAACAGGCTGTTTCACAACTAATTCTGTAATTTACTGTACAATTTATAGTCGAGGTTTTTTTTTTTTTTCATTAAAAAAATTAAAATTTAACTTTTATTTTGAAACTGAGAGTTCCATTTTAGGCCAGCTTCCGCTTTAACGATGTTTGTTTTTGCTTAATTTTTATTTAAAAACTCAAAGAAGACATTAAGTTTCAAGCTCATACAAGAAATATTATGAAAAAAGTTCTTATATTAAAAAATAAGATGTGTACAGTATTTTCTTTTTTTTTTATGAAATTTTTTTAAATCATTTTTTGAGCGAATTAATGGTTATAAAGTAAAATTTTAAAAAAATTGTATTAGTTTTTGCTCAAAAGATTTTCGAAAGAAAAGTAAAACTAAAAATTATTTTTAATAATTATGGTACCAGTAATAATAATTGTATTATCAGGGATCACGAAATTCGGTGTAATTCCATTTTTATTAGTTTACAGAAATTATGTTTGAAACTTTCGGAAAAGAATGTCTTAATTTGTGTATTTTGAAATGTTGTTCAGAATCGAGTTTACATTTGAACTAAAACGTATTGTATCGCGCATATTTCAACTCAAAAATGTTCCCCATCTCAAAAACCCGTCTTCATACCGATGATAATAAAAACGCATTACGTAACAGAATTTAATTGCATTATTACGATGACCACCAAGCTAGTGTTGTGATGGAATTTTCTGATAAGGTAGTGCTGAAGGTTCCGGCGACTGGGTCAACGATCGACAAAGTCCTTGATAAGCTTCCCCTATATTAATTTAAATGAAATGTAATTACCGGTATTTTAACTACAAAAAAAATGTTGAATATTTACCTATTTAAAATGACTAGAACTGTGGATTGATCTTGCGGACAATCGAAAGTGATTTGTAAGAATTCAGTGTTTGTTGGGTCTGAGCTTTGAGTATCAATGACTACACAACCGGGTGGTACAAATTTACTGAAATGTCCCAACACGTAGTACATGGGCTGTTTATAAAATTCGTCGGCCTCGCTATTCACTAGAATTGGGCTGTCATCACCATCACCTGTCCAATTGGGTCCACCGTCCATGTTCAAAGCGATGTTCCAATCTACCCAACCTTCTGTCCAATGCAACAAATCCTTGCAAAAAATAAATTTGAAAGATAGTAAACCTTTTATTTGCGCGATGGTTTATGTAAATCGAAAAATTTACTGATTTACCTCTATGATGTCGATGGCGTAGTTAACTCCTCGATCCCAACTTCCCACTACAATTCTCGGTACCCATGGCAAAGATCCTTCGCAAGCCTCGGTCGCTAGGATGAATTTGTCAGGAAAGACTGTAGTAGACATAGTTTTAAATTATATTACTAATGAAAGCTTATTTAATCAATTTGAAATTAATTTACGTTCGTGGGTTTGGTCTAGAACTTTATGCGTAACTAAGAAATCCAAGTACCAATGGATCGCAATTCCATCGACGTAATCCTTAGCGTTCGAGTCATTTCTCAGAACTTCTTGAGCCCATTGAGGTAGTAAAAGACGTTGATCGTCCAACATCATGATTTTTATATCCGAAAATCCGTTGTTATCTAATATCGGTCCTAGGTTAGACTCGATAAATATCCTTTGCGTTTCGGCAGTGAATCCCATGCAATTGAACGTGAAATTAACAATGTTTCCATCAAGTGGTTCGTTTTGCGCGGTTACTCCCCAAAAATTAATTCCATGTTTCTGGTACTCTTGTAGAAATCTGTTTGAAGTTCAGATTTTAGATTTGATCGAACTTTTTATTTAGTAACATTTGCTTTACTTGAGAAAATACAATGCCCAAGCTTTGTAGTACTCGTCTCCGGCAGTTCCTCGCAATTCGCCTTTGCCAATTAATTCGTTACTGTTAAGATAGATGTTAGAACTGATTGGAAGTTTAGTTACTTACTTTTTAGCGCTTTACTTAGTTTTCATCCAGGCCGGAGCTGTCCATGGGCTCGAGAACATCTTAATAGGACGAGTGCTCATGGCTAAAGCTTGCTGAATTATCGGAATTTTATATTTAAGATCTTCTTCTTGCAAGCTGAAATAAGTGAGATTAAAGTCGCCATCGTGATCGTCATCGTAAGTGTAGAGTCGAGGGGAAAAATCGGAACCACCCATTGGAACTCTTCCATAAGTGTACTCCAATCCTGTTTGTTGAATTTTAATTGCACTTAAAAAAAGTTTAATTTAATTACGTATTAAATACCGTCTGTAGAGAAGTAGGAATCCATTAGTTTTTGTCTATTAAGAGAAATATAATTTTGATAAATAAGTCGTGGTATTGATTAGTTTTTTTTTTTTTTTTGAGTACCTGGTAGAATTCGTTACGTTCATTATATTAATTGCGGATGCATCGGTGAAGGCTCCTCCGAATCCACTGATTGTTTGGTACTTTTTATTATGATCAATCGTCAAAATCAGCGTTTCATTGGATGAATCTGCAATTATAAGTACACAAAACATTACGAATTAACCAAATTTTTTTAGTTTAATATAATTTTTTATTTTGTTTCTGACTATCGTTAGTATTTTTTCGTTCTTTAAACCGAATTGAAAAATAAATTATTTATAGTGAAAGATAAGAGCCATTATGAAACGAGGGCCAGATTTATTATTATTTTTATGAGTGTCGACGCTCTATTAAAGTCTAACATAACACTACCGTATGTTACCTTTAATTTGTTCTGCAAACGAACTCTGCGTTTTCTCGAACCTAATGCCAAAAATAAGAAAAAAGAAATAAAAAAAGCAGAAATATTTATAATCTAAAACTCTGTAATAAACCTTAGTCCGGCTTTGTTACTAGTGACAGTCCAGTAATTCCCAGTGGACAATCGAGGCAAGGATTGAACAGTGTCGCAGTAGGTACTATTGCAAACGCACACGATGTATCCTTCTCCATACGATTTTGGATTACATTTCACATCTTGTCCTTAAAAATTACATTTTAAAATGTATTATAAAAAGCTTAAAATACAGTAACTGTAATTAACTTTTTAAAAATTTACCATAACTTTGGGAAAAATAGAGTTGACCTACGATGACAAATGCAAAAGCGATGATGTTTATCCGACGAAGTCGATCCATTTTATGTAATATTACTTGTTAGTAAGCTGTTTATTATATGTATTTACAGTAGATAGAGGAGACTGACACGGTTGTTTATGGGAACTTCCAGCACAGTTGAAAAAATATAAATATTTAATTATTGTTGCGTGTCTTGATGTTTATCTTTTAAAATCAAGATTATTAATTTCGCGTTTGATTTGAGGTTGTTTTTTTTTTCTCTCGCACTCAACGGTCTTATCGATTGACCTTTGATATATTTAACTAAAGCTATCCAAACGAGTGGGCTATAGCACTCAACAGTAGATGTTTGGAAAATACTCCGATATGATTAGAAATGATGTGATTGTCCAATCGCAAACAGCTAATAAGTTAAATTTAAATCCGTGAGAAAAGAAAATTTTGTACGAGATTGAGAAACCGTTTCAGAAAATTTATGATTTCTAGGAATTTTATTTGGACGATTTAAGTAAATAAGAGCGACCAGCACTCGTACACAACGATAATATTAAAGTTCTATTATAAAACAAAAATAGCAAATATGAAATTTATATATACGGTTTTGTCTACATTTATTAAATAGTTGACATTATAAATTGATAAATATTTAAATAATTATTTGTAAGAGATTAATTTGAGATTAGTCGCTTGCGTTTTTCCTTTCATGATGGTCGGTGCCATTTTTTGTGAAATATGACTGAAATTTGATTACAACTTGAAATCTTTTCTTCAATTTTTGTACACGATCTTTAACACGTTTCTCCTTCTCTTTTTGCTTGTTAAGAATTTCTTGATATTCTTCTTCAACTTCGCTAATTTTATCTTTAAATTCGAGCAAACGTCGTTGTTCTCGTTTGTATTCGTAGTCTAATTTATTCAGTACCGACACTTCCTATAAAACAATAACATATTACGAAAATTAGTTAAAAATAGCATGCAATATTTTTATAATTTTATTTATCTTACGGTTCGAACTCGTCGAAAGATCTCGGGAGTTTTTAAAGGTGGTTTCACGTAGTTTTTAACTCCATGATTATTCTAAAAAATTAAAACATTTTTTTAAAATAATTTTTAAGATGTAAATTAGGCCTATACTAAATATTAAAAAGTTTATTTACTTGGATGAAGATGGATTCCGTGCTCATGGTTTTTTCATTGGTGAAAATTAAATTTGATTTTTGCAGAGATTGAAGGTGATTTAATTTGGATTGTCCTTGCCTATTTGTAATCATAAATTTATTTTTAAAAAATTTAACTAGACACACCCGCACTTGAAAAGTTTTCTTTTTTCATATTATATCATTCAAATGGCTAAATAATTATTATTTAGTCACAATTTGTAATAATAATGGCAATCAAAAACAAATTTTGATAATAATTGACTAGTTAAATTAATAGTTTAAGTTTCAATTATAGGAAGAGAAAATTATACGGCTCGATTAAAGTTCGAAATGTAAAATCATTAATTGTACAGCTGATACAGTACCTCTTTTTCTCAGAATTGCTGAAGGTCAAGTCAGTGGGAAAATCCAAATTTATATTTCCAACCATATATTCGGGTAAATTCAAATTGGAATTTGACATCAAATTATCGACGCACAAGTAATTGTGCAAATGAAAGTTTGGTGTTGAAAGCGAAGGTGGCAATTGCGGATGAACGTTAACAATTTGAGTCGGAGCCATTTTAATCCGTTAAGTTTGAGCCAACCAAATTTTAAATAACTGATTTATTTTTAAATTCGTCGAATATGGTCTGCAGCGCCAGCGCCGAAGACTCTGCTGCTTCAAAATGCACACAAATACTGCGAAAAATTCTGTGAATTATTTGACCACAAGTATTATATACGAGGGAGTCACGAAAAACATATCCAATAACGAAGGAGGATTGCAATCGCCGTAAGCATCAACGCTTCTGAAACAATGTTTGTAGAAAAATGAGAAACTTGGAATAAAAACAAACAAGGAGTGATAAGAGGTAAATAAACCTGTCAGTTTAGTGGATAGAGAAAAAGAAAAACAAGTGGGACATGCAGTTGACATTTTAAGGGGTTAATAGAATTTAATGTTTAATAAAATAATAAGGTTTCCAGTCTACAAATAGTCAACAAATTCAATAATATGCAGCCTATTTATTTTATGTTTAAACTACGCAACCCTCAAACTCGCATTGAATTTTCTCTACGCTTAGTGAAATTATTTTTTGCCTCAATCAATAATTAGATCTGCAAACACTCGAACGGAAAGTTCTAGTTCATTTACAATTCACCTATTTTTAAACAAGAAATACCTACTGTACGAGTATAAAAAAACCTAAAGAATGAAATTAGCTCAATAACTTGTGTATTATAAGGTACTGTTTTTAATATGCTATAGTAGGTTTATTGATCCTGAAAATTTAATTCCAGGTGCGTTAATTTATTTTTGTTTACTAAATACAGAATTAAACAAGTGTTAATCATATATTTTTTCAAACATAATATCTTTAATATTTTAGGTAAGTGAATGGAAAAAATATGGGGTTTTTTTTTTATAAACAAATGACGCATCATACTAATTATTTTTTAAATTTTTTCTTGTTTTTCACGAAATTCTTTGTCCCTTTCGATGGCCCAGCTTTGTTATTTTTATTTGGTTTATTTGATTTCTTGTCATTTTTTCCTTTGCTCTCTTTATTTCCTAAAACTTTATCCATTTCTTCTTTTTTCTTTTGCTTCCTGTCCTGATTTTTTAAGAAATATTCTCCAGTCGCCAACTCCTTGTCCACTTTGCTCTCCAATTGAGACGGAGGGAATGGCGTGTAGTCCTTCTTCCTTCGAGCAATTTTCGGTTTACTTCTCTTGGATACTGTCTTTGATTCAAATTTCGGAAGAAAACGGGACCAGTCTTCGTTCTTAAGTTTGGGATCTTTCGCCAATTCACGTTTTATCATAAGGGTCTATTCAAAAAAAAACATTTTTATTTTACTAAACATCAGTACAAAAACATTTTTTAACATATAAATAAATATACTTTTATTTTAAATATAGGGTGGATATTGTCCATTGTATCACGTACTATTCTTCTCACCTAAAACAAATCACAAATATTTAAATATAATATTTTCTTAATTTTAAATTCAATTTATTACTTCTGTTAATCCTTTGTATGGGCCCAGCACAGACACTGTGTTTCCTTGGATCAGCACGTAGCAATTTGTAAGTAATTCTATAGCCTGAAAAATGAAACAATTTTATAATTGGCTAATATACGTACATTCATATTATGCGCTTTACTTTTAAAGTGCTGCCTCCTGGACCGATTAATCTTTCTCGTCTTTTGATAAACCTATCTTGTTTTCGGACCAACCTTCCAATTTTTATAATGTCGCAAGAAATATCATCTTGCAGCACCTTCACAGCCTAAAGTTTATATATATAATTTTATTTTACGAAATCATTCAACATCACTTATAATTGAGCCTTTTACCTGTTCAATCGGAACACTTCGAGCTAAAAGTTTAATGAGATCTCTGGCTTTGATGATGATGTACGGATCCCATGTACTTCTCGTCGTTTTAACGGTCATGCTTCCTTCAATCACGTCAAGATTAGCTGAAATACCCTGCAAATGCCAATACATGTAATATTAAAACAATGACAAATTATCTTCTACACCAAAAAAAAAAGAAAAATATAGTACATGAGGTTTCAAGGTTTTCTCAACAACTGGCCACACTTCTCGAAGATAGTTTTCTCTGTATTTTGGAAATAAAGTGGCGAATGAGCTCTCCGATTGCAATCCTTTTGGGTTATCTTCTTTCGTAAACGGCGGGACAATCATTTTGTTATTAAATTCTGTAACCATAATTATTTTAATAAATAAATGTTAAATTTAGCGATTGAGTACATGCATATATTAAGTAAAACGAGGAAACACATGGACGAAAGGAGTATTGCTGAGCAACGAAACCATGCGGAAATAAGCGATTTGGTGGGGTTAAAAAGTCTTAGACACGTAAATAGATCGGAATGTTATCTGCATAAATTATTTTCAACATACCTATTGCCATCTTTCTAAAATGTCTCGCTTTTTATTCAAATTAGTTGTCCATGCGCTTCAAAATATGCGAGTTTGTTGACTTCAAAATAGTTTTCACTGTAATAATGACGTCACGTTTTCCGGAAGAGTCTATTATTTTATTAATAATGCTTCTTCCAGTTTGATTTAAAATACAATCAAAATGTAATAAAATACTTATTATAACAACTAAGGAATTAAATAACGAATTTTAACAATGTTTTTAGAAAAATGAAATAATTTTATTTTGTTTTAAATTTGCTACAGCTGTTAATATATTGATAGTATCGTAAGAATCGATTTCGATATTTCTTTGTTTTGAGCTGGAGGGGTTATTAGAGGCTTGTGGGGAATTTCGCTGACTCGCGAGGCTACCGCGTTGGAGACTAGAACGCTGGGCTGGAGTAAGCTGGATAAAGCTGTTGCCAAGGTTAATAAACACGGGCTACTGAAATAACATTCGAATCGAAAGGATAAGATTAATTCAGGTTTACAGTCTCGTTATAATGTGATACGTATCAAAACTAATCGCCATGACCCAAGAAGATGAACAATGTTGGTTTCACGGCAAAATCTCGAGAGAGAAAGCTGAAAAGTTATTAAAGTCAGGTACGTACAAAAAGCTAGAACGCATAAAGCGTATACGCCGTGAGTTTTTTTGAATGCGTTGGAATGTGTTGTTTGAATATTTAATAATAGTGCTGAGCGGGAGGGGGAGTGATTTAACGTGATCAACAAAATTCAAGGACAAAAATAAGCGCATTTTTAAATGTCATGCGAACATTATATGCACGCAACTTTTCACTAACGTTTTCTCATCTTTGTTATTTTAAAAGGCGAATTAGTCGAAGGGAAGTTTTTAGTTCGGGAAAGCTCAACCGCCATAGGGGATTATGTACTCTCACTTTTGAATGACGACCGGGAAGTCATTCATTATCAGATCCGAAAGCATGAGGAAGACGCATTTTTCAGTATTGACGAGGGACCCATCATACACGGTAATTGAAAAAAAAAAGAAGGATGTGGACGTTGTTTCCTTTACGGTAATTTGAGAATGAGCAACTTTTATTTAAGGTTTGGAGACGTTGATCGATTACTACAAGAAGGAAGCCAGTGGATTATTAACAAAATTGGGACCATTTGTCAGAGGTCAGGCTCCGCCCGCTGACTGCCGATTGCACGGAAGGACCAATCTCTTGCATCGAGCGACTAAAGAAGGTGGGGTGGCAGTTGGGGGAAAACATGCTCGGCTCATTTTACTGTTTATTTTTAAATACTGTATAGATAATTACACGGTGGTGGACGAGTTACTCAAGTCCGGTTATCACAGTTTAGATGCCAAAAATCAAGACGGACAAACAGCTTTGCATTTAGCCAGCATTTTGGGTTTTAACGATGTTGTTAGGCGTTTAATTGAAGCTGGGGCCAGTGTCAACACTCGAGATGGTCACGGACTCACCCCTCTTCATGTAAATTTCGATTAGAAAATAATATTATATACCGTAATATTTATTATAATGAACGGTTTGTTTTTTTAGTACGCGTGTCGGACGAATAGACCCACGACTGTCAGAATTTTACTTGATGTGGGTCACGCAAATTATCAAGCTCGTTCCTGTCACGATGGATGGGTTGCCATACACGAAGCAGCTAGTCGAGGGAATTCAGAATGTGTGAAGGTAATAAAAGTTTTAATTCTATATTATGTTACAGTACAAGTGTTAACTGTAGTAAGTGTTTATGCTTAATTGTATTATGTATACGTTGACTGGAGATTTTAAGACACTTGTACAATTATCCTTCAGACAACTTTAACACACAAAGAAGTAAACATATACATGCTACAGTTAACATATTGCAGTTGAACATATAATTATATGAAATGGTTTTATGTATAATTTTATGTTTTATTTTTGTGGCTTAAAGTTGTTGCTGGCTTGTAATGCGCCTTGTCATCCTCGGACAGATCTAAATGAGACACCAAGAGATCTGGCGAAAAATTTCGGGCATTGGGATTGCTCCGAGTTATTAGGTAAACAAGTTTATCGACGTTACTCTTTTTATATTTTCGATCTATTAAATGAAATGAAAAAGAGTGAAGTTTCTCTAATTATGAACTGTAAAAAATAATTTGTACGGTATTTTATTATATTTTGTGTTTTATTTCTTTAAAAAATAGGCAGCGTTGTTTGAATCTGTTAAAATTCTAAAAAAATTAATAATTACATTACTTTGTCTGTTTTTTTAATGATCGATGTTTACTTTTTAATATTAATTGCAATAATGTAAATTATTTTGCAACCCTACACTTTAGTTTGGAAAATATTTCAAATATTAAAAGAGTAGGTCTTTGTTAGTTTGAAATTAATATCACGTATTTTATTTGAAATTAATGTAATAATATTTTTTCGTAGAAAATTATAGGCCACCAAATCCCAAAAATTCTTTCGTGGATTGGTTTCATGAAAATATTAGTAGAGATGTAAGTAGTCTAATATTTTAGTTTCAGTTTGTTTTTACTAAATTTGTTTTAATTTGTAGCATGCTCAAGAGCTCTTATTGAATTCAGGAATGCGTGAAGGAACGTTTTTAATAAGAACTAGTAGCAGAAAGACGGGCATGTTTGTTTTATCGATGATGCACGATTTACATTTATATCATTTCGAAATACAAAGAGAGGTTGAACATTTTTTATGCTTTCGTAAATTATTAACATTTAATATATTAAAAAAATCGTTTAGGGAAGATTTTTTTTTATTGACAACGGGCCTTATCTGGAAACACTGGAGCATCTCGTCGGCTATTATTTGACAATTTCTGATGGTCTCCCAGCTAAATTACAAAATGCTGTTAAATCTGGTAATACAAGTATTTGAATGTACATGTAGTAGAATTTATATTTTATTTCATTAATAATTTTGTAAGAAGTTGTGCCATGCCCTCCTCCTAATACATCGGTGTCTTTGCTAGTCACTAATCGATTGTGTCCACAGGTAAACTACTACTTTTCGAGTTACAGTACTTGGTAGAATAAAATGTAAAACAACTTTTTTTTTTAGTTCAGCAATTCTCTGTTGAGTGTTCAACCTGAATTTGTAATAGATATTAATAAAAATAATAATAATGCTGTAGAGTATTATTCTAAAAACAATAATAACATCGAGAATCGCGCTTCTTTAAGTCTTGACAGGAGTAGCATAATTTTAGGTAAGCATTAATACAAAAGAAACGCTATAATATTGCTGACGTATTTCTTAGATGATCCAATCGGAGAAGGGGAATTTGGATCCGTGTATCGTGGTCGTTTAAACCCCAACGGAGAAATGGTAAATAGAGTTGAAATGTTTTAATTCCTTTTGGCATTAAAATAATGCAAACAAACGTCTTGAAGTTTAATTTACTCATTTTAATCGTAGATTTCGGTAGCTGTAAAAACATTAAGAGACGAAAGTTTACAAGAAGGTCAACTTAGCTTCACCAAGGAGGCTTCAGTGATGATGAATTTAGATCATGCTTGTATAGTCAAGTTGATCGGTTTTAGTTTTGGTCCTCCCATGATGCTGGTATTACCATTTTATCTTATTCTTATTTTAAAGAAAGTTATAGTCGGAATATTTATACGTGCAGGTTCAAGAATTGATGCCTCGTGGAAGTCTGTTTGAATATTTAGTGGAAGCCGGAGACGCTGTTTTTGACGATGAAGATAACATTCCAAAATGGGCGTCTGACGTAGCAGATGGAATGTTGTACTTGGAGCAGAAACATTTCGTTCACAGAGATCTTGCCACAAGAAATATTTTACTTGATTCTAATTTACGGGTACGCTTACCGCTTCATAATTTTTGTAGTTAATTATGTTTTAAAATAGTTTGTTTATTTGTTGTAGGCTAAGATAACTGATTTCGGCTTATCTCGAGCTGTTGGCTATGGACGAGATTATTATAAAGCCGCGAAAGGAGGACGATGGCCTGTTAAATGGTAATGAGAATGGAAAGTTAATTAAAATAATTGAATATTTCTGATATACAGTAGTAGTTATCGTTTGTTTTTAGAGTTTATTAAATATCAAATATTAGTGTCAGTGCTGATTAGTGTTATTAACTATTGTTAAAGTAGGAAATTTTCTTTAAACTATTACATATATTTTAGGTACGCTCCCGAATCTGTAAATTATGGAACTTTTTCTCACGCCAGTGATGTATGGAGTTTTGGAGTGACCATTTGGGAAATGTTTAGCCAAGGATTGCCACCTTACGGAGATTTAACAGGAGCTCAAGTAATTAGAAATAAGAAATAAATCGCATTACGCCACGATTAATCTAATTGCTCTTTTGCTTTTTATTTATTTTTCTATCAAATTAACAGGTGATTGCGCTGATTGAGACTGGCGAACGATTGCAGAAGCCTGATATTTGCTCGGACGAAATTTATCAGATAATGTTGAAATGTTGGGCTGCTAAGCCCGAGGAGAGGCTAACGTTTGTCGAGCTAAAATCGATATTTAATTACGAAAGTTTAGGAGACTTGCAAACGGTTAGGCGATCACTGATAAATCGGATTGATCAGGCAAAAACGTCGCCTGAACAGAACAACATTGATCACCAAGACGATCGGTATTATCGAACGACTTTCGATGACTGTTTAGACGATGTTGTGGAGGTATAATCAACACCTATTCATTAATCTTCTTCAAAGTGTGCCTTAATCTTTGTTGTTTACTCTCTTCCATTTTTATATATACAGTATATAATTATTTTGTTATCCTTCTTATTTTCTAATTTTTTTCTTTCCGTCGGCGACATTTTGTCGTCAGATATTTTTTTTTACTTTTTATTTAATTACGTTAAGCGTATATTTGCGCTTTTTATTTACATATTTTCTTGATACAAAAACCCAAACAGCAGTATTTTAAGATCGGGAGGATTTTTTGATTAATTTCTGAATCGCGAGCCATAACAAAGTGTGATATTAGCAATTTTTTTGATTGCTAAATTTTAATAAGTGATTTGCAATTATTGTATCCTCGTTGAAGTATATAAACGTAATAATATGTTATATTATTTATTCTTTTAAGCTTAATTTAAGTAGTTTTTATTGCCAACTTGAATGTAGTAGCAGTTCTTAGCACGTTAAACAAAAATACTGTACGTAAAAATGATGTCTGCGAACTCGATCACGTAGTCCTAAAAATAAAATAATATCAAGATCCAAAACAAAAAGAAAAATTCTTTAAGCTACGTAATAAAAGTCATTTTGAATTTTACTAGGGTTTATTGAAATCTTAATTTTTTATAACTGTTCTGCTGTATTTGGCAAATGTGTTGGGATTTGAAAGTTTTTATGCCAACAGCGAAATTGGCGCCTACTTTTCATTCATTCATAGTTATCGTTTTTCTCCACAGGAGGCACCAGAAGTCTTGCTGTAGTTTTCATCTCTTCATGAATTTCCATGATTAGCTTTATTTTATTCTGCATAGCATTAACTGACAATGCAGAATTTGTAGATTAAGTAAAAATTAATTATTTTCATTATTGTGACAAATTATTTAAATTTAAAATTTCGGCAGTCTAAAGATCGTAGCAAAAATAATGAAAATCAATTTGTGGGTTCATTAATCATTAGGCCTAGCTCCAAAAGCGTCATGCTAAAAGTTGCAGAATTTATAAGGATTTTAACGTACATGTAAAACTGTTCCAAATAAATTACCACGGTTTAAAGATGGACAAAATAAAATGTTATTTTGTAACTACAGCATCCAAATGTCTGTTCAGATGATGATTAATAAAAAAATATTAATTTTTAACGCAGTGGCTGTACATGCAAAACCGGAAAAGTTAATGAAGTCATGATAGTTATATTATTAGCATTGTTCAGGATATTATTATAGTTAATAACTCTGTCGATCAAGGACGTCACATTTCAAATATTTGCAGTGCACATGGGTCCCAAAAGCAATAAGTTGGGATGCAGCATAACGTACGAGAGGTTTATAAGTGCATTAATGAAAGCCTTTAATTAAAGTGTCATCGTCATGGGTCCCTTAAAAATAAAGTTATTATCACTTGTTCATTACAATTTACATTAAATAGTCTATTTACAATAAAATACTAAAAACAATTTGGACAATAATTAATTTTAAATTAAAATTTTCAATAAATGAATAAAATACAACTATTAATTCATTAGTTAATTGAGTTTAATTTAAATAAAGAATTAATTTTTTTTTAAAATTCCTATTACCGGTAAATAAATTTTTTTTATTTTTTATTACTGTTTTATAGCTCTCAAAATGTCATAATAATCATCAACCAATTATTTTCCATAGTGACCGTGACCCTTGGGTTGAGAACCATAGTCTTTCTAAATTTATATTCTATATGGAGCGCTGCAGATCGGTTGTCGAGCGCTTGATTCGCAAAAACAGCTCGATGATTGGCCGAGAAGCGCATTTGTGGGGGGAAGCGGGTGGCGTGGTACAAACTTCTGTACTTTGGAAACCTTGTCGAACCACGTGGCTAATTGTTTTCTCGCTCTCTCACTGGAATTCACATTGCGCGTACCCGGCGTAGTCGCTCGCCGCTCCATCTCTCTCCGTTCAAGGCAGCCAAACTTTTTTACTTAAAGGAAATTCGCGATCAACAAAAAAAATCTACATACGTGAAAAAGAATGTTTTAAGATGACGTCAAATTGAGCCAGTAAAGCTGCTTCGAGGATACAAAAATAATTTTAAAGGAAGCAACAAAAAAAAAACAACCCTCCCATAACAACGAAGCGGACGTTGAGCACGTTGTGTATGCATACAGCTTGTATTTGTGAATGTGGCGCGTTTACTGCGATTGAGAGAGAGCGATGTGTTTTTCGAATATCGAACAGATTGTGTGTCCGTAAAATAATATATTTATAAATAATAATTAAGCCATCAATATTTTATTTTCGCTCGGTTATCGTTGAACCGCGAACAACAACAACATGTGGTCAATAACTTGAGTGTAGTGCCACCACCACGGACACTTGTTGATCCGTTCATTTTTTTCTCTCTCTCTCTCCCCCCCATCCCCTCCTTCAGATTGTATCGCTCGACAAGGGGGAAGAAGAAGAAGAAGAGAAAATGTATCGTACGGATAAATCGAGAAATTAAAAATTGTAATTAACTCGATTTGACAAACGAGGATACATTTTTTTTTTGGTTGATTTGTAGTAGGAAATGTCGGAGCGAAGGATGATCGAGCTGAGTAGGCTCGGTTAAAATTAGGCAATCCGTGATCCCGGATCATTTTTTTTTTCTTTGGTTGATCGGAGTTGGCGGGATAAGAATCCACACATTTTTTTCTCGGCGGTATGTTCAAGTATCAGCTGATCTTGCTCGTGTGGTGGTGTGGGTATACGTGCAGCAGCGCTGAGCATCAAAACCTGACCATCGGCTATCTGGTCAATGTCCGGCGTTTAGGGCTCGCCATCTCCGGGGCGCTGACGTACGGGGTCGAGAAAATCAATAGGAACCAGACCCTTTTGCCCAATCACACTTTGGTAGTTATGTGGAACGATACGGCTCCGGATCATCACGCTCCGGATCACATGCACGGAATACGAGCCTTCACCGACCAATGGGCCAAAGGCGCCGTAGCTTTCTTCGGCCCCGATGACACTTGCAACGTCGAGGCTCATGTCGCCAACGCTTGGGATTTGCCCATGATTTCTTATGTAAGTTAACAATCTTTTTTTTATTTATTTATTTATTTTTGTTGGGATAATATTTTTTACGCTGCCGGCGGCACTCTTTCTATTGACCTATTTATTTGCACTCAATTTGTGTCATTTCTCAACCGCCAAATTATTGTTATTATTATATCGTTCTACTATTACTGTACTGTGTAATAGAAGTTTTTAACGGAGAGACTTTCGTAAACTTGTCTCGAATTGAAAGAACAAATTGTGAGGTATGAAATAAACTATTTATTTGCATTTTTTTTAATTATAATAAGGGGAGATTTTTTAAAAAAAAATTTTTTTTTTGATTTAATTTTGAGATTTAGGTGTTTTGTTTTGAATTTGTATGAGAAAGATTGGAAATTTATACGGTACTTTTTATAGTCGTGTTTTATTTCTTTCTCGTTTTCTACAAAATTATTATTTCGGAATTTGTGACAGTTGGGTTTGGCGTTGCATAATTGTCTCTTAATTTATCACATGTTTCGTGACAGCTTAATAGAGTGAGTTGAGCAAAAGACATATAAAGTGATTCTGCAATGCGCAGCATTATACAGGGTGACTAAATAAAGTTTTTTTCGTGTGTGTGTGAGTGTTTAAAAGCTAATGCGATTTTAGATTTTATCAAAAAAAAAAAAAAAAAGCAATTACAAAGCAACATTTATGTTAAACTGCTGCTAGATTTTTTTTTTTTTTTTTTTGATTGCTGAAATGTACTTTTCTATTATGATGAATTTTTAAGATAAGCATTATTAATTTTTCAATGTCATTTTTGTAAAGAAAAAATCGTTGTGTTAATTTTTTTTTGAAGTTTTATAACTGCTTAATATTTAATTTATTACGCATTATAAATTATTAAAATTTGCTTCCACGCAAATTTTTTTTTTTTTAAATATTTTGGGTGTAATGTATTTTTATCGCAAATTATTTAACCGTTTAAATGTTAAACGCCATTTTTTTTATTTTGAAATGATGGCTGTAAATTATCAAGTAAAACAATGTAAACAGCTCCTCATTATATTGAGTGATTTATTTTTGGCTGAACATAATACGTAAACCCACGTTAACAGACGCTGCACTTAATTTTATTTTTTGTTTGGTGCCGGTTAAACACATGTTTGGAATACAAACAGCTGATCATCAATGCCGTTAAAGCTAGGTTAATCCACCTATTTATTTGCCTATCGAGCACCCTGTATACTATTCACCATTTTACGCGTTGTTCGGAATACAGTACATGTAATTTGTTGAAACACGTGTCGTGGATTTGGTTAGGTATCTGGTTGAGGTCAGAAAGCGCTCGAGTCTCCTCAACCGTTCCATTGTTGTTGTACGTATACAGTTGGAAAAGCAGACGAAATCCGAGATCGAACGTTGCGGAGATCAAGTTGAGGTGAAATCGAAGCTGAGAGGGAGGCAGCGGGTGTGGTTGGATGGGTGGGTGGGTGACGCCAATGAATGAATCTTTTTACGGAGGAATGTGGAATTTTGTTTTCGCGTAAAAAAAAAAATCAACCGAATCGAATGCTGTTTTTTGTTTTGTTTGAAACGAGGAATTTTTAATTAGGCGCATTCTGTTCCGAATTATCTACGATTTATTTCAATTTTTTTTTTTTAAATTTACTGTGAAAATCTTTTTGTGTTTTTTTTTTTTTTTAAAGAGAGAAAATACAGTAAACTTTGTTAGAAACATTTTTTTATAAAGAAGTTGAGGCAGAAAGTAAAGATAATGAATTTATTGTAAGATTACAGTAGATTACATTAATGTATGTTTAATTTAGAGAAAAAAAAGTTTTAGCTTAATGGAAAAATATGACCGCCATAAGAAAATCTTCAATAAAAAAAATTAATCATGTACTCGTAATTAGGGGATTATTTTTTTTACAAGGCTCAAAAAAATAAATGTTTTTGAAAAATTAATCTTTAATACCGGTAGAAAGTAGGATTAATCAGTTGCTTGGGGAATAAGCCTGTGTTTATATTGCGTACAATGTATTAAAATTTTGGTTCGTACGATGAATTTCGTTGTATTGAAAAATTCAGTATCCAGAGAAGTCATCGTACTGAGAAATTGATAAAGCTTCAGTGATAATTTGATTTGACTGAAAAAGGATTTGTAAATTATTGTACGGTAAATTTTACTGTAACGATAATCGAAAATGTTTTGTACGTAGTGAATTCTGTACCACTATTTGGCAGGTATATAATAATGATACTGTAGTGTGATATTTTTATATTAGCTATTTATGAAATTATTTTTATAAATTTAATTAATTAATTTTTAGTTTTATCGAATTTTTCTTTTGACGGGGAAGAAAGCCGAGCGGCATTTTCGAGGGATTAGTGGAGAGTAGAGAAGTAATTGGTGCACTTATCTCGCGATTTACTGCGGTATCTTAATGGTTTGGCTAAAAATATAATTTATTCGCCTTGATCTTGTTAAATGGGAGCGAGAACTCGTCTCATCTCTCTCCATTTACCCGCTTCTCTTTTTGATAAGATTTTGGATTACATGTACATGTTTTGAATTTCTAAAATAATAATAAAATAGAGGTTGAACCGCGGAAAATGAGGGATTTAGACCGAGTGGGTTTTTATTGTAAAAAAAAAAAAATTAAACGAAAATGATGATTTCCGTTAATAATGTAATCAGTTGTTGAATGGTGAACGCTGTGTGTGTGACGTAATTGCGGGTAATTTCGGAGGGAAAGGAAGATTTCGAAACAGATTAATTTCACCCTTTCACCTCTGCCTGACGTCACTCGGCTGAATACATTTGCGGAGAAAATTGAAAATCTTTCTCTCTCGGGTTGGATTCTTTTTTCTTCTTTCAATTATTCTGGTCGTTGGAAAGAGAGCGAAACCTTGACTCGGTTGAAATGAGGGGGCGAGAGGATCGCCGGGCGCGGAATCTAAGCCATTCTAACGTTAAAGTTGATTTCAAAAAAACAAATAATAAAGGTTAAATTTTTTTTGGTCTTAAAAAGTAAAACGATGTACTGTATACGACAAAATGTATACAAACATGGTCGAAGAAGCACCTTCTTGCGAAAATATTGTACGGTATAATGGGAAATTTACATTAAAACGAATCGGATAAAATGAAATTGTTTACTACGAAATTTCTTTTTTCAAAAAAAAAAAAAAAAAAATTTCTTCCATAAAACTATGGATAAACCCAAATTGTTATTTATTAGTTGAAGCTAGCTTTTTTTTTGCGATGCGAATGAGGCCATTTTTGCAGGTTTATAAATATTTGTATTTACCTTGGTTTAATAACATTTTTTTAAAAAATTAATTTAAATTAAAATTAATTGAAAATGTTGTTATAACATTTCCTATTGGTTTATCGAAGTTTCACTGTACTGTAAAATCAGTAATATTCGGTGGCATTTAATATTTCGGTAGTCGCCAAAATTGGACACATTCGGTGAAATTTAATTTCGGTAAATAGGGAACAGCTGAAACTAAATTTCTAAAAAAATTACACAGTGTTAACAATGGTTTTTTACATTTTTTTTTTAAATCCTAATTTACAGTACATGTATATGATTTGAAAAATGGTTAAGGGTATTTAATTTTTTGATTGATCACACATTCTTAAGTTGGCCAAAACTTTTCCTCAATTAAAAAAAAAACTACATGTATACACCATGCCGGGAAGGAGTGGTTATTTTACAAAATAACTGAAATTTGATCCACAGTATGGCTATAATGTACTGTTCTGTATTTTAAAAGTCATAACAGTATAAAGTTTTAACAACAACATCCCATCTCGAAAAGTGCTCCAATTAAAACTCCAATTTTATTTTTATTATTTTTTTTTTTTTTAATTTTTTTTTTTTTTTTTTTGTGGAATTTATTATTCGGTGAAATTTATTTCGGTTGTCGATGTCCTATCGAAAATACCGAATAATTATTAATAGAAGTAGGCTTACATGTAATCAAAATAGAGTATTACTTCTTCAACAAAATTTAATAATAAACTGTGATTTTTTTTATGAACTTTTATAAAAAGATAAATTTTTTCTTTTCATTTTGGCGCATTTTCTTTTATAACGAATTTTGATATACACGTGAGGTTTGATGGCGTGTTGATGTTCGGTAGGTAGGTTAGCTAATCGAGCAGGTGGCCACCCCGAGGGCTAATTAAAATGGCTCTTACCCTACCCAGCCTAACCCCTTCGCAACTCTTTTTTTAGCTTCTATCTTTCTTTCCCTCTCGTTTGCTGTGTGATTGGGTTGGTGAAAGGGGTTTTGATGGGAGGGGGGGGGGGGGATTGCGATGGTAGGTGATGGCCTCTCTCGCTACAAAAACTTTCACCTGTTGTTAACTTAAGCGTAACTGTCGATCGGCAAAAACGAGATCACGTGTACGTGCGCCTCACTCACTCATCGTTCAATGGCAAAAAGACGAAAATAAATAATTTACGCGGGAAATAATAAAAATAAAACAAAATACATGCCAATCAATTTGAAATTTAAACAGTGTTTTATTGTTCTTAAAAAATATAATTATTATTTGGTTGATTTTGTTTTTGGAAGCGCTCGCTCGTGACGTTTTGTTTTCAAAAATAACGCTTTTAAGTATTTTTGATACCGCGAATTTATTTGACGACGATGGTGAGGTTTGCCAAATGTAATTAGCCTCACCTAATTAAACCTTCAATTTTGTTTTTAATTTAGGGTTTTAAGATATTCGGCGACGGTGAAAACGATATCTATTTTTGATAGGAATAAACCACGCTCGTTGGTACAGGCAGAAATCTTGTTAAAAATGATTGAAAAGGCATGCGTATTACATAAATAATAGACAGTATTATTTATATATACTGTATATTTTTTTTGGTTAAATAAATGACAAATCTGGGAAGATTTATCGCGTTTTTCCTTTTTGAAAAAACGGAATAATGCGTTTGAGAAGAGGAAAAAAATATATAATACATCGAATAAACAGATTATGGACTTTTGGATTAGCGGATTTTTGAATAGCGAACTATCAATCTTGTGTCAAATAAATCGCGGGGAAAAAGTTTTTATCGTCTTTTTGACTTTGCCGGTTTTCGGACATTGAAGATCCACCTGTTGTGGGGTAACCACGCCCTCCACACAGCGCGCATCACTCATTTCGATAATAATAATCGAGTTATTTAATGAAAATGGACGTTGGGAAAAGTGTAGTGGTGAATGAATTCTATTTTTACCACGGTGACGTAAGAACAAGGTGTATTCATCGCATTCCAAACGCGCATGCGTGACTGGTTTTCTAATGCGAACGTCTCTCTCATCAATTTCACCTCTTCTTTTTTTTTTAATGTAGTATACCTATTATTCCAAATTTACTTTTTATGTATTTTTTTATTTTATGAAGAGGGGATTTTTTTTTTCTTGTATAAATTTTTTTTTAAATCTGATTAAAAGTTTTAACGAACACCTGGGATTTTTTTAACTTCTTTTGAGGAGGAAGAAGGTGGTTTATAATAATAAAAAGAAGTTTTGGTAAACATTTTGACAGGCGAAAATATTAAAAAAAGATATTGAGTAGAAAACATGATTTTTTTTCTTTTGACGATTTTTGTTTTTGATTTATTTATTTTTTATTAAAATTGAAATGGAAAGTCTGTGCGCGAAGGAAATTAACGTCACGTTTTACGTAAGCGGCTGTCTGTGACGTCACTAACTTTATTTTGATTTTGAAAAACAATAACACAATATTGTCGTCGTGATTTATTTATTATCTTTTTGGATCTCAAAAAGCAGTTTTTAACGGATTTATCGTCATTTATCCGGACGTGGTATATAACGTGGAATCGGGGTTATAGCTGTAACGTCACGCTATTTGAATTTTGAAGTACGGTACTGTAATTAATGGCGTTAAATGATCATGCTTATTTTTATTTCTGAACGCTAGCTAAATTTCTAAGGCAAAATTTTTCTAAAACAAGAGGTAAATTTTTAAAAAATTTTTTTTTTTAAATAAATAACTCGCATTTGTCATTTTTACCATCATAAAATTTCAATTAATTTTTAAAAAGTTCCAATTTTTTTTTTTTTAATTTTAAAAAGTTCAAATTTAATTTTAAAAAACAAAATGTAAATTTTGCATTTTTTTTTTTATAAATAATTCTTATTTGTCTTTTTTACCACCAAAACATTCCAATTAAATTAAAAAAAAAAAAGAAAAAGAAACAATAGGTAAATTCTGCCAATTTTTCTTGGCAAATAATAATTTACGTTTGTCACTTTTACCGCCAAAAAATTCTCAATTAAATTTTAAAAAGCCTTTTAGCCGTTGAAATTACTGTACTGTACATGTACTGTATTTTGGAAAATAACCCCGCATCTTTTTCAAACTCATCAAGCTTTGGTTTTTGTTCTAGGAAGTAGTTTTATTAAAATCTTCATCAAAATTTTAAATTAAAATTAAGTCGCTAAACCTATACCTATTTTGAAATTAAGTTTCCTCCAAAAAGTTTGGCATAGGAAATTGATATACCGCACGGTAATATTGAATTTTTTTAAAAGCCTTTTCAAAGTCCATTAAGAATAATTTTGGCGCACTCGGTAGACAATAGTTGGGGTAAAATTAGGTTATACGGTAATTTGATTTGTACTCGTACAGTGCCGTATTCGGGCTTTGATTTATTTTGGAAGCTACTTCGCGATTCGTAATTTACGCAGATGAGGGGTCGATAGGAGTGACCCTGGTGGGATCCATTAATTCTTCGTCCAAGAGCCCTAATGGATGATGAAAAGTTAATGAAGACTATGATGAGTGGCTGATTAATAGTCAGTCGAGTCGAATCGAGTTGAACCTGGATGAGCTTCCACTTTTACGATGTACGGTTAAGATAATGTCTACTCGGGCGGACACTTAGCAGTTTTACTTCGCCAACATTCTTCTGCAATAAAAGTTCATCGATCGTAAACTTTCGGTTTAAATTAAAAGTTTTTTTTTTTTGAATTTTGATTTACGCGTTCAAACGCTTTTGGGAATTTAAGCATTGGAAAATCAGCTAATTGAATTGGAATAATGATAATAGTAGCAGTGAACTAGTTTAATTAAATAAACGTGCAAAATATGTATGGAAGAGGAGGGAAATAGTACCGAGTTTAATAGCTAGTTCAAAATATAAAAAAAGGTTTGGTTATGAACTAGTTTAAAATTGAGTAAAAAAAAAAAATAAAATTTGAAAATTCAGTAGAGAATAGTTAAAAATTTATCAAAAAAATTGTTTTAAATTAGGTACGGTATTTCAATTTTCTGCATGTTTTTTTTTTTTTTAAATAGAAATTTAGAACAAATTAGCTCACATTTGAGTAGAACTACGTATTGAAAAGGAAGTAAAAAAAAATCGTTTTTTCTTAAGATAATTTTTGTCTTAATTGCTATAAGTGTGGTTGGAAATTAATTTCAATTGAATAGAAACTGGTTTCAAATAAAGTCGAATGGTTTCAAATTTTAGCTTGTTATTTAGTCCAAGTAGTAGAACATTTGGTGACACTAGTTAAATATTTAATGGAACTAGTTTGAACTACATGTACTGTACTGTACAGTAGTTGAAAAGTCGAGCAAATAAATTGCCCTTAACTGCAAATATTTTATTCATATTTTCCATTATACATGTAGGCTATTGTAAGCTCGTTTTAAATTATTCAGAAATCCGTTCAAAATGTAAAACTGTTTTAAAACTAAATGCAAACTGTAAAAATAGTAATGAGTCAATTTAAATGGAATTTGGTTTTGTAAAATACCGCAAATTTTAGAAAACGTTATTATTGTGCAAGATTTTTAATTACGAAATCACGAGTTTTGTTGATACGCTATTACAAATTTCTGATGAATTAAAAGTTAAAATTAGATATTCCCACTTACAAAATTTTACATTTTTTTTTTTTTAAATAATAATTCTACTGTTTTATGTTTTTAATCTACAGTAGAAGTTAATTGTATGCGATCTACTTCCTGTTTAACGGTCGTGTATCGAAGGTCAACCTCAGACGACCAGAGTGAAAACTGCTTGAATAAATAATATTGAATTGAATGGTTAGTTAAACTTAATGAGTCGCACGGCGACACCAAGTGCTTTCCGATTCAATTCTTTCTATTTCTGAAACAGCGTTGTTTTAGCTACGTTTTAATTAACCAATAGAAAAAAACTAAAATTATGTTTGCGGCTATTAATTAAGCTTACATCTTTCCTACGTAACGGTACGCCACGTGACATCACATTCTTTATAAAGGTGAGCCGGCGATCTACGGTGAACTTTATCGCTTTTTAAAATGCAGATTTTAAGAAACAAAATTGATGGTGAAGAACAGCAACTCTTAAGTCACTTTTTGTAGAGTGATTTGATTTTTTGCTGCATATAGTGGCGTATCGCCATTACGCATTAGACAAAGTGACGTCATCTAAGCTTTCGCTAACAATTCGAGCTTTAACTCAGATTATGCACACGGGGAATGAAGCTTTTGCTTAGAAAGTTAAGATTTTAGCTAAAACTTATTTTTATGCATTCCACCTATTGACGCATATTACTGTAGGTAAATAAAGGCAAGTGATACAATGAACAAGTGTCGAGCTTGCTTGTGGAAAATTGACAAATTGAGCTCTTTCTTGGTAGAATAATAATATTTTTAACGGTTATTATTTGTTTCAATTTTGGCCCTTTTTTTTTTGGGTTGCGCTAGTGTATATCTGCAAAATAACGATGACATAAGGGGTTACTGTTCTTCATCGTTTATTTCATTCATTATTTTTTTTTTAAACACTATTAGCAGAACAGCTTTGATAAAAGCGTTATTTTAAAGATGATTATAATTGGGTTATAAATTACGAATTTCCATAAATTTGTATAATCGGAAATAATCACAGTAAAAATTCTTTGCATAGTTAATAAAATGTAAACCGGTTTTAAAGTTTCGCTCGCGCATGCGTAATTGACCCGGTAAATGGAGTGTACCGTATTTTATTTACGGTAATGTGTTGTAAGGATTTTTATGCGAAGTGCACTAAATGTCATTCTACCCTAACGTTGTTTAGTGTAGTGTAATTCGCTTAGTGAACTCTATCGAAGTGCACATGACGTAATACGGTGATGAAAGAGATGTAATCTCTACGCGCAATTAATATTTAATTTCAATTTTTTTTTTTGTTGGGACCGCAAACGCCGGACAAAAAGATTGAACGTTCAATAATTTATTAGTAAAAGTCGATTGACAAAAGTTGTATTATTCTTTTAGGAGCTATTTATAACTTTTATTTGTGTGTTGGCGGGCGAGGCTGTGTGGTGAGTGCTTCCTGGGGAGTTCGCTCTTCACCCCTTCACGTACTTGGCCGCAGACTCAAGGTTCTTGGCAACGTTTTTCATCTTTGGCTGCCGTCACCCCTCAAACACCCACGTCACCTTTCTTAATGTCAGCTTCCGAACGTACAATTAAAAATGACTCCCCTCTCTCTTCCATCTTCAAAAACTAATAGAAGCGTATTAAAAACGATTGACGCGATTATATTAAACCGGGTATTGCAAATGCATTTTAATTGTTCTCATCCGCTATTAATATTTAATTACTCGTTTTAAAATATTTTTAAACTTCGAACCGGGACATTTTTTCCGTAATGCTAAATGGTTTTTTTGGTTTTAATTGCAGAAAATGTTTTGGTACTGTTCTATTTGGTGGGAGCCACGCGTGTTATCGAAATTAATCGATAGTATCGCTATTCGATAATTGCATTCGATAATCGATTAGCTTCTAAATTTCATTATAAATTTATATTTTTATATATGAATCGATGTTTTCGATACTATCGATTGTCGAAATTATTATCTTTGAGCATTTGACAGCGACGCCTGAATTATATCAACACATCTTTAAAGATGTGACGTAAAAAAAAAATCAAGTAAAAATTGACATTCCATTTATTTTAAGAATTGAAAAAGAATTTGAAATGTTATGCAGTAGGTGTTTTGTTTATTTAAAAATAATTGAATAGCGCTTCGGTTTATTTTCGATGCGTGTTTATTGGGGAGGAAGCCAAGATAGTTACTATTTTTATGCATTTTTTAACCGTGTTTTAAATAATTTAAAATTTTTTTTTTTTTTTTTTGGACATTTGTTATGAGATTATTTCCGGTGGTTAATTTGAGGAGGAAGAGGAATTTAGTTCCATTTGAAATCTGCGCATATTTTTTGCCATTCGCGCAACTTGATGGAGTGTAATGGTGAATTCGGTTTAGGACGAATACTGTATTGTTTTTCGACTGGTAAGGCGACATTTTACATGCTTTAGCGAAATCATTTAAGACGAATAGTTTTAAAATAAAAAAATTTTTAAGACGAACAAAATTAAAAAGAAATGTGGTGTAAGACGAAAGGTTTGCACAGGATAGTCGCTGACTATTACGAAATTGTTTGTATGGATAAGACGAAAACGTGGAAATGTATTTGAATATTGAATTACATAATAATTACTATTGTAATTAGAGTGTTCTATGAAAAACAACGTCGAGAGCCAAATCACATGTCAATTTCGTTTGAATTGAATTGTTGACGCGAGGCTAATGAGGTCCCAGTTTGGTCTGCGAGTGACCTGGGTGACGTCACTTGAGTGCGGGATTAACGCTCATCGCGATTAGCGCTCGAATTAAATGAATGCTGCGGCACGTTCTCTGCCGTTCGCAGCCATTAATTACGCGGCGCAAGTGTCGGCTCGTCTTCGGGGGATACTTTCCATTCCCCCTTCTCCCCACTCTCTAACCCCTCCCCCCCCCAACCCACTTCTCGACTTTTACTGCGCCTGCGCTTTTACGACTTTGCAATTTCCGCATATTTGTTTCTCGAAATTGATCGAATTTTATGTTTTTTATAGTTCATAAAAATCCTTTTTGGTTTACTTTCTATCAAAACCTTATTGTTTATGGCAAACACGATGCTCGAGTAAATTGAACGTAGATTTCGATAAATCAAAAGCTATACATTGTATTTATTTTTACGCAGCCTCATATAAATAAATCCCGAAAATTGTTGCGAGTGAATGAGCACAACAGATGCAAGGTCAGCAGCTGACTGAATACATTTACTCGTAATTTGTACTAGATTTAATCATAAAATGCATATGACATTATGTTTTTTATTTAATGCATCATAGATTTACTCGAATAGTTGAATTTATAAAAAAAAAAAACATTTATTGCATAATATTGTTTTAATTTTTCGGGAGTTTTTTTTCTTTCAACTAAATTTGATGTCTTCTGAGTAAAATCTTTGGGAATTTTTACATTGCAAATTAACAATAAGGTGTATTAAGATGATTACATTTTTGGAAATAAAATATTCTTGAGATTATTCATTTTTGCACTTGCGCAGAAAAACTGTTGTTTAACGAACTTTAGAGAGAAGTTGCAAAAAATAACAAACTCAATCGAAATAAATAATTAAAATTGAATAAATAAATCTAAAAATCTCTTATTTTTGATAGTTTTGTTGTTCTGATTACCATCTTCAAGCGTGCTAATTTTCTAAACGTAAAAAATTTATTGTAGGCTACCCATAATTTTGTTCTATCAGCGGAATTGAAACGTTCGATTTGAGGAATTTACATGCACTGAGACTCACTGTATTTTCATTTAAAAAACCCATAATTACAGTATACATAATATATTTGTTGTACTAAGAATTTTATACAAATGACTTTCCAATTACAATACATACAAAACCCAGGGGAAAAAAATAATTTAAAATAATGTTTGTGTTGGAATTTAGCGAATAAAATATCGATACAACCTGTGCAAATAGTTCAAGATGTTAACTTCCACTCCAGTTTAATTAACTCCAACTCGCACCTGCATTTAAGAGGCCATCATTAAAATTCTTAAAATAGATTACTACCGTATATAATAATTATTACAGTATAATACCGTGCTGCAATAAATGTATTTTTTCTAAAATTCTGTTGCATTAAACTTGGGGATTGAATAATTATTAATTCGCTTTCATATGTGGTCGCCAGCGAATGCCTTAAATCTGCAAGCAACTTAATTTTAAATTAAATGTTTAGGTGGCAACAATAGAGGTTTTACTTAACAAAAGGATCATATTTTTTTTTTTTTCAAGCAAGATTTAGTATATTAACCTCTTTCAAGAACAAGATTAAAATATAAACAGTTTTTTTTTCAAAAAAAAAAAAAAAAAAAGTTAGCCAGAATTCCACAAAGTTCTAATTCTTAATCACCTCGTTTTGGTATCGTCTCCATCTCTGGCCCGCATTCTTTGCAGCCAATGAATTATTTGAGTATTTGAGTTGACAAGCGTGCGCTGCCTGGTGGAAGAATTAACAAAATTGAGAACAGCATTGTTATGAATGAATTTAAGGGGTGGTGCTTTCCCCTCCCTCGCACTCTTTTTCCATCCCTTTTTACTATAATACAGTACAGTATATACGCCAACGGTTAAATATCAATACAACGAAAACCGTAGTACGAAATGAACTGTACAACAAGCAAAATAATTTTAAGCTTTTGAGAGTACTTTACATTACAATAATCAAATTAAATTTCTCAATTTTATTTGACTTTTTAAAGAAATTTTTGAGAATATTGTCTAGAATTCTGTTTCTAAAATTTCGTTCTTTTATCATCAATGAAAATTTCGTTTGTATACTCGTACAACGAACAAATTTTATCTCGTTTGGGTTGGTTCGTTGTACCGACATTTGAGTGCGTTTGTATCCAGCTGAGCGATGAAACGAATCAAGTGGTAGACATTATTGACGGTGTTTAATTGAATTTGGTCGGGAAAGGGGAGAAGGACGGACCTCGTGAACTCCAACTCGGGTCTTCCTCGAATTCCTGCGTTCCCCTCTCACACCTCTCGCCACAGGTGCGACGGAGGGATACGGAGACTTCCTGTATAGCTCTGAGAATTATTATTCAGTGTAATTTAGATGCTCAACCAAACAACTTTTAAATATTACCCCTTCTTTTTCCCCTTCCCCTTATCTTGATGGTTCCCACTTTTTTATTTACTATTCCAGGAACTGTTTTTGTTCCAACGGTACGTCACATTCCGCCACGCCCCAAGCTCGTAATTTTACTCGTGTGTTGGTTTTTTTTTTTGACCCACCTTTCACTTTTTATTATTTTTGGTTTTGGTGGAAAGAGAAAAATAAATGCGCATTGTTGTTTTTATCGTTTACAAGCTGGGGAATTGTACTTTTTTTTTTGTTTTTCTAAGGAGCTTATATCATAACGAAATTCTAGGATTTAATTAATTCGGGGGTTTTAAACAGCTACGGGCGCTGTTTCAATGGAGTTGTGGTGGGCGTTGTTTAAACTAAAATGGGATAAGGAAAGTGGCTGTAATGTTATTGATTAACAAAGTTACGGTTTTCATTTCGAAAATTACAGTTTTTGGTGGGAAATAAATTATGACGTTGAAAATTATTGTGTTTTTATAATATAATTTTGTGTGTGAAAGTATCCCTTTCTAAAAATTGGCAATTTTGTTATAAAATGCTGTAGATAAATTCCGAATGATCCCGCTTTTGCTTCCAAAAATTTGATAATGTTATAGCATTTTCAGTGTTAAAACGTGATATGTTCCGGAAATTTAAAAAAAAAAACATAGAATTCAGCATTTTATGGCCTTAAATTCCAATAAAATTAATATTATTTGAAGAAATAAAAAGGTGGCATATTTTTGTTTTTAAAACTGCTTTTAATTTGGGAAAGTTAAGCATATTAAGTATCTCATCATAAATTGAAAAAATATAATTGAGAAGTATTAGTTTTAAAATGTGAAAACTTACATAAGTATATTTTTGCCTTCAATTGAGGTACCGTATATTTTAATATATTAGTTATATGAGCAGAGGCGGAACTCATAAAATTTTGCCATCTCCGTTTTTATTAAATTTACCATAAAATTTTGCTTATAATAAGCTATCACGTTTAATATGCCGGGTTAATTTAGCCCCACATTTTCATGAAACGTGCTAATTTGTTTACATTGTTTTTACTGCTCTTGTATGATACGCACCCAAATTATAGAGAGTAAAAAAAATTGGAAAAGTGCGTTTTATGGGTGCGATTTTACGGTACCGTATTTTTAATTTTATTAGCACCAATCATTTTAGCAATGTACAATATAGCACGTTAGGTTAGCTTATGGCCAGTATAAGACTACCATTAGTAGCCAGGCAGCTGTTGTCGCCTTTTCTACAGTATAAAAAAAAAATATTGGTGTGAGGTTCGTTAAATAATTGTTACGGTACCCTATGTCCCTGTTAGCCAAATGTATATTAATTGTTGAAGTTGTAAGTGCTTGTAAATCGATTGTAAACACGTGTTATATTTTTTTATAACTTCTCTCTTTTAAGCATGGAAAAAAAGGGGGGGAAAGTTTGTAAATCAGGTACGCAGGCATTCTACGGCTTTTAAGTGCTCATAAAAAATAACATTGAAGGTGAATGATTCTACAAAATTGAGATTTTTGGAACGATATTGGATATCTTTCTGCGAAAAATTTTGATTAAATCCACGGTACCGGTAATAACAATTATGAGAGTCTTTTGTTGCTCTCAAAATCTCAATAAACAGCAAAAATCAATATTATACGTAATTGAATCTCATCGTTAAAATTGGGCGTATGGCACATCACATATAGCGTTGATTGGCTATTAAGTAAATTGGATTTTTCTTTGTAATTAAAAAAAAAAAAGGAAGATGTTTTTTTTTTTTTTCATTCTATAAAATTTTGAGTTATTTATAATGAATGACAAAGTGCGTGTTGCGTTAAATTTGAATGGTTTTTGTTGACGTTTGGACCTATGAAAAGGGTTTTGATTTTACGCGCAGAGTGTAGAATGTCGGCGTCGAGCGAAATCAGCTGGCGATCATCTTCGTTTTCGATTCAACGATAATTAAATCTAAAATTTTCTTCTAAACTCCGACCATTATTATTATTATTAATTCATTCGTTGTATAATTATTAAAATATAATTACTGTACTGTATTTACGTCTAGTTAAATTTTTTGGAGGCCCATTATTCGCTATTTAAATTCCATCGCATATTGCGTTTGGATTTCTATTTATAACGCGTTCTGAAGTTTTCTACTTCGAAAGGATGCGTTTATTTAGCTTTGATTTGTATAAAAAATATGCGGTGTGTGTTAATCGAGAGACGTAAAGTTACTTTACTTTTCTATCCGCATTTAATTACGTTCATATCTCTTTTAATCCGTGTTAATCCGTTGTATATTGGAGAGCGCGTGCGACGACACGAGGCGAGTCAATTAAACGGTGAGTGCAGTATTTAATAAACATGGTGGTCGTTTTGAGGTGGAAAAAGAGCAAAGTGTGCGTTTATTAATATCAACATTGGTGTGCACTTAAAATAAATAAGGAGTTGGGAGCCAGAACGACGTAAACGATACGCGGTACTTTTATTATATTATATAAAGAGGAGTGAAAGAAATCCGCTTACGAAAGACTTATGCAAAGCGCGTATAATCAGTGTTGCGTTTCTATAGCGGTTGCTATAGCAATACATTTCTAAATGCCAATTTTAAAACAATTCGCTGATTTTTTTTTTTAAAGCGAAAAATACTAGTCTATTTGGTTAATAAGTAATTATTGAAATTAAAATATAGACTATGTAGCCTTCATCTACGAGAGTTATGGCGTGTTGGGTAATGTGCATTTGGCATCACTGTTAATTATTTCCTGGTATTATTATTAATTAATTAATTAATTAAAGAACTTAATTTTTTCCTCTTCTGATTTGTAGTTTCAAAATTATTTGCTTTTGTTAGCGCAATCTATTTAGTCGAAATTTTTTCACGCTTGTGACGCAAATTTTATTTAAAAAAAAAAGTGAAGAAAAATAATATTGACGATGTGCATGGTATTTAGATGTTTTCTTTAGGTCAGTTTGGATCAAGCTTATCTTAAATACCAGCTTCACCGCAGGATGACGCTGATATTTACTCACGTGGTGGCTGAATTTACACCGATAACGAATTTAGGTACGGTAGCTCTTTCGACGTATTTCGGGCTCTCCGGCGAGTAGCGAGTCAGAGGTTGGGAGTCGATGCGCTTTGTCGGGCGTGGTCGCGAAACTCTTTGCTTACATGAATTTGTTTGAAGGATTTTGCAATGGGAGTTCGTGGGCCTAAGCAAGTGGGTGGAAAGGAACGCCTACCCGTCTCTTCAGGTGAGAGAACACCTTCACGACCACCGAACTCGGGTCTTTCACTCGCAACACAAGTGGCAATCGCGCTGACAGATCTCTTCAAGAGTTGAATGGAAATGTTCAAACTTGCACAATTTTTAAAAATAGGCGAATTAAGCTGAAAATAATAATAATAAAAAAATATTACGTACAGTGCACTTTTAATAGAATTTTTTTTTTTTTTTTTTATTACCGTAGAAGTAAATATCTTCTTTCGTTAGCGAGGTAGGAAAACGGTTTTTTAAATCGAGTAAATTTTGGTTGTTAAGCGAAATAAAAAGTGTGTTTTTAAATATTTTATTTTTGTGTATTTTGACACAAAATTATATTACGTGACTAATTAGTGTGTTTTTTAGGGAATTAAAAAATTTATTAATTTTTTTTTAAATTTTAAACGCTAAAATTTTGTTAATAATAATTACTATATTATGAACTCTAATGAGTTGCACAAACTTCAGTATTGAAAAAACCTAGACGAAACTTTCTTTTTTTTTTATTGACAATTTGAATTAATTTGAGGCATTCAAAATTCAATTTTTTTTTTAAAGTTTGTTATTTAAGAATTAAAGAAAATTTTTAATATATTTGAACAGAAATTACAAATTATTATACTTGGGATTTAATTTTATTTGGAGCGCTTTGTACAGTGGAATTGGCGCCTGTAGACGCCAGGAAAAGTGTGTCACTGTATAGTCTTGAAGGCGCACATCATTATCTTCTTAATTGACATCTATTGTGTTTCACATACTGCAGAAGGCGGTCGCGGAGAGAAAAAAAAATTACTTAAATCAATTTTTACTCTTTGTTATGCTAATTAGACGACGTCACTCGCACGTTTTCGTCTTAAGACAAAGCCAGTGATAAATTGATTCGTGATTTTCGACGTCCTCGTTTTGAAAAGTTGCAGGCGATTTGAGTCGCGGCGAATGTGAGCGGAATAGAATAATCGAATGATCGGATCAACGTGTGAAATATTGATATCGGTCGGCCACACTTTCCAAGTCGATTTGCTCTTTAATGGACGAGCCGGATGGAATATCAATTGAGATGTGGCGCGGGGATGTTTTAGTGGGCGGGGGTGGGATGGCTAGCCTCGCGGGGGAATTTGTAGAAATGTATGTAAAAATGTATATAAATATTCTTAGCATTACATGTATTGTAATGTTCCATCGAGGAAGCTTTTTTAAACCCAAAAGTGGAGCAAAATGCCCGGAATTCGCTTAACAATCGTTCGAGAACTGTTAACAAAGTAGAAGCAAATTTTTTATATACCGAACATTTTTCCAATTCTTGGTCGAACATTTTAACGATCAATAATATAAATGCCACTTTAACGAAATTTTTTGTATAAGCTTACAAAAATTTTATCGTGTTAATAAATTTTATCGAAATTCCAGAATTAAATTTTGGGATTTTAATCATTGTATTATTTTATTTTTACTTAACAAATTTACTCTAGAATAAATTTAAAGTAGGCTATTTTTTGTAGTAGGCCTATTGATTGTTACGCTAGCATAAATTAATTTTCGTTTTAAGCCGAGTAAATTTTGTTTATTAGGCCCTTAGGGAGGTTTCGGAAACAAAAACGTTATTGCAATAAAACGATAAAACATTAAATAATACAGTGGTCCTTGTGAGTCATCCAGACAAAAAAATTAAATAACATTTATAAATAAAAATTAAAAATAATACAGTATATCATTTCACAGAAAATAAAAAGGAAAAACCATTTGGAAAGTTTTTTTTAAAACAAACGTTTCAAAATTAAACAAAAAAAAAAAAACCCCCAACAACAAACATGGCTCTGGTAGCCCACTGTGTTATTTATTAATTAATGTTTTATCGTTTTATTGTAATATCGTTTTTGTTTCCGAAACTTCTCTATTAAAGTATTGTACTAAAATTATGTGTCTAGGTACAGTACTAAGTAAACGTATGACGTTAGCCTATACTTTCGGTTTGACAATGAAAGGAATACTAGAAACACACTGTTTGTCAATTTTTGTGTCAAACGCTTTTCATTTGAACTCTAAAATATAAAGTAATTTGTTTTTTTCAATATTATTTAATAGTTTTACTGCGATTATTATTTTTTTTTTAAACATTTATTGGCTTTCAATAGCTTTCAATAAACTTTAATATTAAACTTTCAAAACTATTACAAGAAATAGATTCCTTCCAGTACAGCGTTTTAAGCGGATACGACGAAGGTTTAAAAAAACTGAAATGTTATAACTTTGCTTTTTCTGATATACAACATAAATAGAAGTTTTATTTTTTTAGAAAAGAATTCTGATTTTACTTACCGAAATTTGGAAATAAATAAATATTTACGAATAAACTTTTTTTTATATATACGGTACCGTATATACGAGTATATTGAATTTCTTATTTTTGATGTAAGAAACGGTAAACTCTTTAAGAATTCGCAAATGTTGCTAAGCAACAGATAGAAACAACTTTTTCTGCACATAGTATCCCTCGTAATACGCGATGAGTCAAATACAGTTGAACTTGGATGTAACGTTACCTCGGTTGTAAAATCAGGTATCAGGAGCTCCATCGCAATCATATGTAATAATCTAAATTAACCTCGGCCATAGCGTTTAATAAAAAGTCAGATCGCTTTATGTAACTTCATAAAGTACGCGGTGACGTTAAAACCAAGTTCTACTGTTCTAGGTCCACAAAGTTTACGTACTATACAGTATATTCCCTCCATCTACCTGTTCAACCACGTGCAAACAGAGGATGATCAAAACTCGTGAAAAATCTTTAAATAAGCTGCGTATCCGGTACATGTAAAATTATCGAGCAAACGATATTTTGACCATTTCCAACTGGAACGTTCGCTGTAACAATAATGTGTTTTTAAAAGTAAAATCGATAATAAAATTCTAAGCCATTTCTAGCCAGTAAAGTTTAAGGATAAAACTTAATCGCGTATATGCAAATCCGCGTATAGTAAGGGATTTTAAGAAAAAAAAAATTCCCAGTTTTCCTCCAGTTATTTTTTTTTTTATTACGTTTTACTGTATTTGCGATGTTTAAGTGAAGTGTGAACGAGTTTCTCCTCATTTTCTATGCTCGACCTGGTCGATGGCCCCGGACCGGACTGGTGAAAAGCCGGCGAGCGAGTGGGTTGGGTGAGATATCGATCGAGCCACCCACTCGTTTTCACTTCGCACTTGATTTGCAATAGGCTACAATTTTTATTGGGAGAAGAAAAAAAAATTGATATATATCGGTTCGCCGAACTTTTTTCCAATCTTGTTGAAAAGTTGAAAAGGAGAAATTGGCATCATCGCGCAATGTCACCTACCCACCCACTTGGCACCCCCCCCCCCCCCCATAGAATGTTTACCTCTCCGAGGAGTTTGACGGAGAAGCCACGCACCGACTCTCAAAATTGCTGAGTAAATACTTCATTAAAGTGTACTGTATATTGAAAATTATTTGACGTCATCTTTTTTTCTTTGAAGAAAAAAAGAAGATACTGTACATTATTATTATATTTTGCGATGTATGAAGAGAGTTTTTGTTGCGAAGCGCGAGGGGTGGGAGAGGGGAGTGGGTGGGGTAAAGGATGAGTTACGAGTCGGTCGGCGATAACATTGTTAGTAGGAAACACGTGTTTATGACGTAACTCGATCTTTAACTACATTCATTTTTTTACTGCGCTCACAAAGCGCTTTTGTCTTATCTGCAAAAAAGCTGGAGTTTTGAGCCGAAATCGCTGATGAACAGATGAGGATGAGACAAGAGCAGAGTACCGGTATTTGCGCGAAAGGAAAATCTATTCTTCTTCTGAGAATTTGAGTTTAAAGTTTCAATAACAATAAGTTGTGGTTATTAATATTTAGGAAATAAAAGGTTAATTTATAGGTTTAATATTTTCCCGATGTTAAAATACGGTAAACTTACGTGTGACGCATGCTCTACTTTAAACTCTGATTACATAAATTAGGATTTTTACATAAATTTTTTTTTTTTTTCAAATTATTGTACTGTATTTTTATTTTTAAGAGTGAATAAGCATAATCAGCACCGGCTTAGACGTCGATTTCTCGGACCCTAACTTGACACCGCCAGCTTACAAAGCCCCGTACTATCATTATGGGACTTTATTTATTATTCTAACTCGGTTGCAAAATTTAATAGCAGGACTCATTAAAATAAGCTAAAAATAATTTTTACTACCATTTTAGCTGCGTTTTTAAATTAAAACTCGTTTAAATTTACATTTTAATAATATTATTACTGTTATAATTTATTTATTTTCATTTATTGCGAGGCTTCATTCAGTTTCGACCATGCATCATACGTATAAATAACATTTTGCGATATAGCTTAAGACTAGTATAGTCTGTAGAAACGTGTAATAATTAGTTTTGCAAAACTTTACCGTACCGGAAATTAAAAAAAATATTAATTAATATTTTATTCAAAATCTTTTTTTTTTTGTTTTGTTGTTGCCATATTAATATTGAAGAGCAAAAACAATTTTGAGGCCTTGATAAACCTTATTAATAATAACAAGATATAATTAGTTTTAGCAGACTACACACGTCCGTATTTATTAGGGAATTTTCAACTCAAAACTCGCTCCTATCACTTTTGATGCTAAGCCAAAGTGCTTTTTTTTTTATTTATTTTTGGCAGTCGAGAGTGACAGAAGCCAGCTAATGGGTGGTTTCAGGGGTGGGTGGCGAGTGTCCACCTTACGCCATATGTCAAACAGTTGCTTACAAATAGAATGCGAAATGAGATGATTTGATTGACGAGGCTTACTTCCTGATTATACGCATGCGCATAATTAGCGATTTTCAAAAATGCAAGTGTTTAATTGTGAAAATTTAAGAGAAATCTTTATTAATTTTTAAAATTTTATACCGGTTTTTTCGGTAAATAATAGTTTCGGCTTTTTATTTATTTATTATTTTTTTTTTTTATAAAAACGGGTTAAAATCAAAACTGTTTACACGCGAAATAATGATTATTAAAACGCTGGTAATAAAGATAATTGAATAGCGAAATCGCTTTCGCCTTAGAAAGTGAATTTTGAGCTTTTCTTTGACTAACAACAACTTTGTTGATGTATCTAATTGGTCCCTGGCTTATTTAGCGATCCTCGCGGCGATGAACATTACTTCCGGTGCGTGGAAACTCGAGCTGTCTGTGAAAGGCGCTCGTTTGTTTTTGATTTGCGCGAGTCGTAAACGCGTTGCGGGAGGGAAACAGCAGATGACTGTGTTAATACGTTAACGGATGACCGGATATGGCTTATTAACGTCATAAATCACTAATGTGAGCATTAGTTTCGGCCGATCGCGTAAACAAAACGCGCAAACATCGGCAAATGTTTTAAGATGGAGATCTCGTCTTCCAACTAGCTTCCTCCGTTCCTTTTCATGTTTAACCGGATGGAGAGAATGAACGAACGAATATATTGATTGAAAAACGGCTGGTTATAAATGTCTTTTGATTACCCACAGGGATTGTTATTGATTTCTAGCGGTTTATTATTATTATTATTTTTTTTTTTGGTTTGTTGATTCTTGTTTAGATTTGTCGGAAGTTGATGAGATTTTATGAGTTTCGTTTTTATATTAAAAACAGAAATGATTTAAACACTAGGCTTACGTTTTGCCGAAAGATTTAAGATATAAATAGAATAAAATGATAAGTAAAAGTGATTGGAAATACAGTATTAAAAATATCTGGAATTTTTTTTATTTAAATGGAGCAAAAGTCTATTGAATGAAATTTTAATCACGTTAAAAGCTATGAAGAACGAATTTTACAGCAGTACGATTTTTTTTTTCTTTGAAGGTTTTGACTTTGTTTTTATACAAATTTTAATTATTTTAATTCAATCTACAATTTTTTTTATAAACATTTTACGGTTGTACTGTGATTTTGCATTTTAATATCCTGTAAGTCAGCATATTAATACGATCTTTATTTGAGTAGTAGACTTTGAGTTTAACGAAAAATTATATTTAAAAAAAAATACTTGGAATTTTTTTTTTTTTTGTTAAAATGAAATGTCATTTAATCCACAGTAGTTAATAAATTAAGCAATTTTAAATCGATGAATTCTTTGCGTCGCAAACAAAATCTGTTTGTTTCGTCATTGTTGGTATTTTGACCGTATCGAGTTCTGAAAATATTGGTGAGGTAAATTGAAAAACAAGCTCATTATTTTTAGCCGCCGCGAATTAATTTTGGCAAAAATTTCATCGATATTTAATTTAATTAATAGTAAATAAGGAAACCAAACGCATTTAAAAAACAAACGCGGCGAGTGACGTCGTTCTTTTTTTTTTTTTTTTTTTTTAAATATTTTTCAAATTCATTTGCTACCGGTATTTTCTTAATTTGACGTTTATTACAAGTTTCTGCTTTTCGTCATTCGCTTTAGAATTTTTGTCCGGCAAAAAAAGCGAAACTGATCTTCGTGTAAATCGAACAAAATATGAATAACTTGCAAATTAATGTTGATACGAATTTTACGGTTAACAAGTTCAAATTCCAGTTGACGAATCGAACGCCGCCTGTCGGTGGAAGAGTTTCGATGAGATTTGGAAGTTCAATTAAAAGATCAAGAGTAAAAAAAAAAGAGAGTGATATAGGGATGGATAGAGAGATAGAAAAATAGATTTCCCTTTCGCTTTAATAAGTATCACGAGCTTTTTTTTTTAGGTCAGTGACTCGCAAATCGCTAATGTAACGTCAACTGCGACTATTTTTAATTGTAATTTATGCTGTGAATTTGTTAACCGGAAGTAATATTGGATGAGGAGTAGGGGGGGATGGGTGGTACAGCGCAGATCTATTTTTAGGAGCGGTTTGTAGGTGGATTTTGAAGAGATCGAACGCTTGCGCGCGGCTTAAAAATAAACTTTAAAATCTAGATGAAAAATAAATATCGATTACATTACGATAAAATATATTTATTTAACAACTTTACTACTTACCATGGGGAATATTCGGTAGCATTGTTTTTCGGTACCGCAGTTAATGATTTGCACCTGGTGGGTGGAATTATATTTTGGTACCAGATCATTCGATTCAACGGGAATTGTTGTTTATAAAAATACTATATGACATTGTGCACTACTGTATAAATACACCGCATAATAATTACCCAATCTACCGCATTCTAAAGCTTAAAAATAAATAGAGGGAAACCCGCTTATTGTGCGATCCCGCGTTAGTGCGACCATATTTTGGTCCTCAGAGATTAAAATTCTGCATAATAAGTCCGTGTATTAATTGAATTAATTTTAAAAAAAATGTTTATTGAAAATCTAGGATTTTTATAAAAAATTGTGAACTTTCTGGAGCTTTTTTTCTAGAAAATTACAGTGTACATGTATATGTAAAAAAATATGGATTAAAAAAATATTTTTTTTAGTAAATGCTTCATTTCACTAAGAAAATACTTTAATTGGAATTTCTAGCATTTCCCGGATATAATGCAGTCTCTCGAATCGCACTATAACCGGATTTCACTGTATGGGGTTTATTTAATTTTAACTGTAGTAGTTTAAAGACAGCGATTAGACCTCGTCATTACTAATTGAAACTCGTGTAAATTTTTTTTTGGGTGATTCTATTGAATTTAAAAATGCTTAATGTGTGTTAAAGCAGATAGCAGGTGTCTAGTGATTTTAACTGTCTTTCACAGTCTGATCTACAGGTTTGCTCCAAGGAGTATTTTGCTTATTTTACTGAAAGTTAGAGTCTGGTTAAGGTTTAACAGAGTTTAATGAAGTTTTAAGAAGGTCTAACCGAGTTTAATGGAAGTTTAACATAGTTTAACGAAGGTTTAATAGAGTTTGAGAAAGGTTTAAGAAAATTTAGTAAGTGGTTAACAGTGTTATTGAGTGTTTGAACTTTGATGATTGGTTTTCATAGTTTGGCTTACTGAGTGAGTGTACCCATAATTATAGTGCGTTTGGTTATTTATTTGTTGATTTTCGGTTGCGTTTATGAGAAGCTATTTTCTTATATCTTTAGTTTAATGAGGGTTTACAAGTTTTTGGGTGAGTGTAGTAGTGAGTGTGTTTCTGAGCCTTGTGATTTATTTGTATGTGAATGATTGTTTATCTGAGTTTGGTGAATGTTTTATGTAGCGCACGTAGATTTATTTTGGCTGCACCCGCCACTGCTTGCTAATAGTGTATCGGGCTGGGGGGAGGAGAGGGCGGAAAAATCTCCGATTTCAGTTTTAAATGTACGAAGATAAAAAAAAAAAAAAAAAATCGGGTTATCGAATTTCTATGAAAGAAAAGTTCGGTGGAACTTTGTTCGGATCGATCGAAGGTCGAGGAGTAGGCTACGGGGGTCTCGGAATGGTCTCGTAAGGGATTGGCCATGGAATACCTAAGGGAGAAGGAGGGAGGTGACGCGGTTGAGAAAATAGAAATTGGAAAACAACAATTCCATGATTTAAAAGAGGAAGAAAATAATCCGCGGAAAACAAATCGATGTACGAAATTCTTCCCCCCACAATGCGGTTACATCGAGCTGAAAGCTCCTGCTGTTCCGATGAGATTTTTTCTCCTCGTTTTCCATCTTTCGTTTTCATTTATTATTTGTTTTTTTTTCTTTTATTCCTTTTTTTTTTTTTTTTTGCTGCGAGTTTGAAAGGATTTGAAAAATTTTCTTGAGAATCAATTTTGAAGAGAGAAAATAACGGAGTTTTTGGCGCGCGCGTATGTTTTATTAGGTTCCGGAAATAAAACAACTATCTGTTGAAGGCTTGAAGCGCTGTCAACAAGCTCTTCAATAGTCAATTATGTGAAAAGTGTCCTACTCCAGGATTTGATTCCGTCGGCCATCTGCGACCTCCGCACATATTTTGTTTGACGGAAAATGCGTTCAAATAATAGAATGGAAGAAACAGCTATGCTAATAATTGTTACCGTATGCGCTATTAATAGTAACTATTTAATGTGTCATTGCAATGTGCCGCCGCTCTGCTGTACGTTACGTGATTGTGGTGTGGGACAGTATGTTGTATTTGTCTATTTTTGTTTGTTATTTGTCGATTTTTATTTGGTATTTGTCTACTCTCTATTCAGCATGCTATTTGTTTATTCAGTTTTTTTTTAATATTTTTATACATACCGTATTTACCTTAATTTTACGACTGTTTTGAAAGCTTGAAAATAAGTTTTTTGCTATTGTAATTTAAATGGCAGTAAGACTGAATTAATATCGCAGTAAAAATTACCCTTTCAATTAAATGGGAAATTCTGGGTTTACCAAAACATTTACGGTAGGAACGAGACTGTGACGTTCTGGCCTCCCGACGTTCCCGCTGTTTCTATAAAATATGAGTGAGGTCGGCGCATCAAAAACCAAACAATTCCCAACTTAACAATGAGGCTGATATTATTGATTTATATTAATAAAATTATTGCGCGTGTGCTGGTTGCTGTGTTTTATAATTTCTGTAACACAGTTACCATGTTTGCCCTGAAAACTCCAGGGCACACCTTGTACGTTGACAGAATAGCAGCGCCATCTCGCGTTAAACTTATCTTATCGCTCATTTTGGCCTAACCTAACTATAAGTTAATAATGTCATCTCTACCTATGAAGCGAAATGCTCCAGATGAACGCGAGATGACGCTGCTGTGTTAACGGCGGACAGGGTGTCGTAAAGGCGTGACGAGAGCCGCGGAAAGACTGACTGTCAGTGTTACTAAATTCCCAGTAGAACGAATGTCAGGTGTCAGATAGCCACTGTCAACGCTATGAAATGTACGTGATACGAAATTATTGTATCACTAGAATGAAATGCCGGTTTTACGAAAATCTCTGCGCTACATAATTAAACACGCATCTTCGCTTTAAAGAAATTTTAAATGTAAATACAGCGCTTTTAATTTTCATGGGGGAAATTAATTATTGTTGATTTAGCGGAGTTTCAAAGATTTTTGTTGGTGACTACTTATCTGCATTAACGTGCTGCGTATGCCCTACAGCGGAACTCAAAGACCGCTTCGAAGTTCAGTCAGGGTTGTACATACCGGTAGTCAAAAAGCGCAATACCTTATACATGTACCGTCGTATTTTATTGTGCGCATGTATCGCAAGCCAGTAAAAGAATGATTTTCTTTATGTAATGTGACTTTGGAATACATGCAGGGTTACATGTTCTATTTTGTGATTTGATATTATCATAAAATATTTTTTCAATAAAACAAATCAAATTGCTCATCTTTTTCAATTTTCATTATTCTCATGTTAAAATGTTGCTTTGTCATTTTGACATGAGTGCATTTAAAGTTTTAAACCCTGCTTTTCAACATTTCCCCAAAGACTTTTATCTGGATGACGTAATTTTGCTTGGTTTGCAGTGGTTTGTTAACCGGAATGCATAACCGGAAATCGGCTTAAGTGCTCCATCTGTCTTTAGTCATTCTTAGACTTTAGAGCGCGCAATTTTATGACACGCACTTGAGAATTCAATTCTAAACACCGCATATAAGACAAGGATTGACGAGCTTTACCTAGAACTAGACATGAGCATCGTTCTATATAAATCGATAAATGGAATTTTTATAGTTTCACTGTTTTTGTATTGATTATTTTCTTATTATTTTTCATTTGGTTTGAAAATATATAGTACAGTACAGTGGTAGGAATTTATTGCCAACACAAACAGTAAAGTCTGACGTTAACGAACCATTAAATTAAAGTGTTACCAGCAGAAAAACATTGAAGATGCTTCTATTCAGAAAATACATACAAGCTTCGCTTTGCATCATTTGTATCACTGCTAAATTACCGTACTTACCACCACAATCAGATTTTACTATTGTCCTCTCATTTTTTTTTTTCTTTCGAAGATACATCTTAACAAATTTGTTTTCTTTTAAGTAAGAAATTTTATTTTTTCAAACATTATTGTTTTCGAAAAACTTTTATTGATTTTTATAAACATAAAAGGTTCGTAATATTTTACACCGTATTTATTGGGTGGAGAAAGGAAATGTACTAGCAGAAAATGATAGTGCACAATCGTCTGTTCGGTATTTACCGGTGCAGGGTTTCTTAGGAGAAGCTGTTCTTTTATTTTCACTAGGATAATCTACAATGTTCAAATTTGAAATAGCGGAGTGCGAGCGACAAAGGACCAATTAGTAAAGTACACATGCTAAAATAAAATAAAGAAATGCTATTAATATGATCTAAAAATTATGCAAAAATAGACATTTATAGCATTTGAAACGTTGTAAACTTTTGGTTGCTAAGGAACTTTTTGACAGATTCTCAGCATCCTCTCTGTGCTCCCGATTTCAATCAACTGAGTCGCCTAAAATCATTAAAGTTTTTCCATTGTGTCATGAAAATACATATACCGGTAGTAGATAATTATCATATAGTATTTTAGGAATGTTTCGCTCTGTACAACGAATATATGAACTAAACTAGCATTTATGAACCAAACCTGGAATTTCAAACGGATTTTATCTGAAAATGCAGCAAATCGATTGCTGGAGGAAGCAATTTGATCGGTAGGTGTCGTTCAAAGTTGCCGTAGTCCCAATACAGTATAAACAAACGGTTGAGTGAACATTTTTTTTTTTGAAGAGAACAAACAGTACAACATTAACTTATACTGTACAGAATAGAATAGAGTAGTGTACTGTACATTACGGTAGAATTGTTGCGAAACTGAGGCTGAGGACTTTCTTTCACTTAAGTTTTCGTGTTTTGTCGAGTCAGTTGTTCAATTAGTCGGTTCGCAGAAGCACAATGTCAACCGTGCCATTACTAGGGAAGCAATCGACCATTAAAACGAGAGAATTAGCTTTCTACGGAGGCTCAGACAATCGCACGCACCACGATTTTAGCTGCGCAAACATAATAATTATTATCGTAGGGGAAAGTCGTGTGCTTAAAGACTATTCGAAAATTCACGTGTCAAGCCTGTTGGATTAAATTAACTCAAACCTACTTAATAATTATTTTTAAAGAGCTTTAATGTTTGTTTAATTGAATAATGTAAAAATGGTGGTAAACATATTATTAACTATGAATCTTGGTCAAGATATTTAACTCGGTTAAGTTAGTTGATCTATTCACTTCCGGGTTAAATTTGTAACATGTTTGTGGTTTCATTTTTAAATTTCGAATGGGCGGTTATGAATGTTCTTAAGCGTCAATAGTGGTTTTAAAATTGTAAGCAGTATTTCAAGACTTAAATCGTTCATTTGGAGTGGTTTCTGAAGTATGAAAAGTTTTTAAAGACCAGTATATGTTTTGTTTTTAGTTTTAATGAATACTTTTCAAGTTAATTGAGAGGAAAAAATTTCCCGGAAGTCGAAATAATGGATATGCGCTTTTATCATTTTTTTTAAAAGTACTGTATGAGGGTTGGTGTAATTTATAGAGTTGAGCGCATGGGACAAAAATGCATATTTTCGTTTTTTAAAAAATTCAGTGTTTGCATAAACAATATGGTGGGATATTTTTTTTATATTTATTTTAAAGAAAGGAAATGAAAGTGTGAGCTCGTGTTTAGCGCTTTATACTCTCCGAACTTTAACGTCGTTTGAGAAGATAGGATTTTGAAGGAGTTGATTGGAAGAGGCACTTGGGCTGCATTAAGGCTGAGTGAGGAAAAGGAATGGCCCTGAATACGTTAGCGCGAGTGACGGAACTCGCTATTGTTGTTCGTTTTTATTTATGAAAATAAAAATTTATTTCTTTTTTAAATGAATAAACAGAGCAATAAAACGGTAGCGAGTAAAAGTTTCCTCCAAAAAAAAAGTTGTATAATATTTTGTCGTCAGATGGCGTTTCTTCGTCTTTTTCTTGTAAGGAGTGTCTTCGGGCGTTTCGCGAGTCAAAACGGTCCAATAGATGAGTAGACGAGGTCGACAGATGGCATTTTAAAAGCAGAGTTTCCCTGCAGTCAAATGTCGATACAACGAAAAGTACGAAAAATAATTTTATTGGAAAAGGTTACAATTTATTTCCTATTATCGAAATTTCGTAATATCAATAAAATCAGCTAACGATAAAAATATCGATAATTTTATTTGATGTCCGGTAGAAAATTGCACGTTTTCGATGATTTCCCTGATGGAGATATCCAAGTGACGTCATACGGATTACAGTTAACCTGTGTGGGGCATGAGGAGCGTGCTGAAAATGTGACGTTTTGATCGATTAAGTGCTTCGATGGAGATGAAATAAGGTTAGAGTTAGGTGTTACGGAAAGGGATTTAAGGGCTGCTATAGCTGTTAACTGGCCAGATGTCACTATAAATTTTTGTTATAGAACACATATGGACTTAAGGGCTCTATTCTATAAACTTAGCCTACTCTTTAGCTGATATTGCCAATTAATAAATTTATTGGCATTAATATTTTTTTTTCTATTGGTACTGATGATTTATTTATATCGAAATAATATCGCGATAATTGGCCTGCCAATATACAAATAAGTGTTTTTGGATTTATTTGAAATACATTAGCTAACAAGTCCTACGTTTATTTCGATGAATTTCGTTGTATCGACATTTTCTCGTTGACAATCTTTTCATCTCTTTGCTGGAGGAAAGATGGGTCGGAACGTGTTGTGACGTACGTGCCTCGCTCTTGTGTTTACCGACTTCTCACGCATAATCCTTTTGTTATTTCTCTCGTCTTTATTTTAATGTCCTTAATGATAGCGAAAGACATCCAACCCACCTCCCCCACACGCGCGTCTCCTTTCGTTCGAGCGGTCGCTGGAGCGCAAAAGGAGGGACGAGTGCCAGCACAAAACCACTTCAGGTTTAAAAATAGTAACTTTTAATTATTATTCCTTATCTCGCTTCTTAATCAATCCAATACTGTACTACCAATCCAATTAAATTTTAAATTTATATCGTGACTTAATTTACTTTGCGTCACTTTTTATTACGCGTTAATTAAGTTGTTAGGCGCGTATCCTGTTGAAACGCTAAATGGATGCTTTTTTTTTATAGCTGCTAATTATGTCATTAGGATGAAGCTATTTTGCGACACCAAATTTGCATTTTCGATTTTTTTTTATCAGTACCGGTACGTAATAATTAAACGAAGTCAATTGAACTAAAATTATTACTGTATGTGCTGTTTGAAAATTTTTAAAAAACTACTTGTTAAAGCTCTTAAAAACACTCCCTGAAAACATCGTTAAACTTTTTAACACACAATTTAAACTCTTTTAAGACCATACATTTTGCAATTGAAAAAAAAAAAAACGATACCGGATATTAATATTAATATCAAAACTCAATAACAGCTAAATGCAAACGTATCAATAATAATAAACAAACAAACAAAACAAAATGTCGCTAAACTCTGTTAAACAAGAATTAAAGTTTAAAACAGACTCATTAAACTAGATAAAGTATCAAACTCTGGGGAGCAGTTTAAATAAGTGCTAAATTTCAAAAGGCACTTTTCACATTTCATAAATAAACACTCATAAAACACTTAGTAAATACAGTAAACTACTGTGCTTAAAAACAGTGGCTTAACTAATATAAAATACAAAATGATTTCTTATGTTATACTGTAGGTTGAATACATTAGAAAAACACCAAAATAAATTCATAAAAAAGTGTGCGTTTGAGAGTATTATTTATGCATTTGCTAGGATAGTTTGAGTATATGTACTGTTATTGATTTGACATATCAATTTTTTTTTAACAAAATGACATGGAAAAGTCACGAGGTCGATTTAACAGGATAAATTTCACAATTTTTGAGACGTTCCTTTACTTGCACGCTTTAATGACTTTAACAATGACCTAAATTAAGTTTAAAATTCAATATGATAGTAGTATCTGCACAGTTGTTTTTTTTTTTGAGTAAGTACATGTACAGTACGAATCTTCTGCGCGTTACGATCTGCATATTTGACAGCACCATTGATAAGAATATGATCAAAATACAGGCTTATGTAGTTTATAGATATGGAGTTGTTTAGGTTATTGCCTAAAAAATAAAAGGGAGTTATCGGCGTTTACGATTATTAGGTGTCGATTTTTCTAATTTTGTGAGACCATAAGTCTTTGTTTATGGTTTTGTTTTTTTGCCTGCCCCATCCTCGGTCAGACTGAACGTGTTCGTCCTTTGCTTCATTGCGCGGAAGTCCACCAGCAATACCGCGGGTAACGATGCACAGATGGGTTGCTAATTTTCTTACAATCGAATCCATTTTTTTTTTTTGCGCCGGTAGAGAATTGCAAAGCAGTGCACACGGCTGACGTCACTCCCAGCCTGTGACATTTCTGTTCCATTTTACGTCTGGTAGTTTCAAAACTGCGTCACCTAAAGCATATTAAATTTTTTTAAATAAAAATTAATTAAAATATTTTCAAGGAAGAAGATCATAACTTAAGCGAGATTTTTTTTTATTTAAAGGAGCGCATGCGTAGATTTACAAATTTGGCTGGGGGGTTTTTGTGCTTTTTTTTTTAATTTTAAATCTCATTTTGGTAGTGACAACTCGGTCAAGCGGTTTAACAAGTTGGGATGAGTGTAAAAGGAGGATTGAATAAAACTAGATCGCTGTGTGTCAATTAAATACTTTTCACTGAATTTATCGCGAAACGAAATGAACGCCTCTGGTGGTCGTTCATTGTATTTTAAGACAGCTTCATTTTCAACTCGTTCAGCGTTTACTAAGAGCAAGATTTTGATTGAAGAGCGTAAGAAAGTGAGGACAGACATTGAAAGACAGGACAAGCTGTTGAGATGGGAGTGGGTGAGGGAGAGAGATTAAGGGGCGGTTTTCATGACGAACAGTTATTAATTAATTCGTGATCAAAGGGCGCTTAGTTTCCTTCCATTTTTTCCACTTTCTTTCACATTTTTTAATTTATTTTTTTTTTATTTGAAGAAGTTCCATTCTATTCTTGTCATCTCGCCCACCCACCTATTCTCTCGAGAAAGATTTTCAAAGTGGATTCCCGAATTAATCCGCTCACGTTCCTATATAATCCGATCACAATTTTTTACTCGCTCTCTTTATTATTTTCTAATTACGTTTTATTACAATTTTTATTTCGATTTTTTGTTTGTTTTGTTGGATAAAATGAGAATTTAATTCCGGAGATTTAAAGGTCTGAGTTTGTGGCTCAAGATATTTAATCTTTCTGTGTTTGTCTCGCATTTAGTTGCCACTCACTTATCCAGTTTTATTTAATCCTCTTTATTAATTACTTTTTTTATGCCTTTAAAATTTAATGGGTTTTTTTCCTTCAAGTTTTGATGTAGTTCTCGAAGGTGGTTTTACTTATTATTCTCGTTAGATAAAACTTAACCTCGTTCAGTCGTTTAATCCGGATTAAAAGATCCGGTAGCAGCGATCGAAATATTAAATTAATTATTTGATCGCGGTTTTCGCGGTCTCTCGTTACACGCACAGTTGGACTTAATGAACGTGGTGACGTCGTCGAGGCTTAGTTGAGCCCTGACGACGTTTTTCTCCTTTTCTTGGCTTAATTGAATAATGTAATAAGTAGCAATTTATTCTTTGTTTATTCCCGTAAATAAAATTTAACGGATTAATTTGCGGATGGTGCCCAGCCTTTGGCACGCATGCGCGGAAAACACTTTGGATGGATATTTTAAACTCGAATTTATTGTTTTGCTCGCGACGGCGCTATTATTAATTTTATTACGAATGATCGATTATTGCGCGAATGATTTTTGATAGGAATATATAAGAGATGACGCGCCACATTATCACTTCGGGTCCAATTATACAAGTGCATAGACGAAACTGCCGGTAATAAATTTTATTACCGAAGCATTTATTGAAAGTTATCGACAATAATAATATTAATTTAGTAATAAATGCAGGCTCGGTAATGACATATCATACAGGGTGAATGTTCAGTTACCCGCATTTAACAGTTATTTAGGAAGCATTTTTTTTAAAAATATTAAATACAAGGTGTGCTTCTATTCAGTATTGTTGCGGCACGATTTTAAAGAAAGTATTTTATTTTATTTTTCGTTAACTCCATTAAGCTGGAATCGACGCAGCCAGGCATATTGAGTGGGTATAGTGCTTGTGTTGAGACCGGAAGAAGACATTTTAAACACAGAATAAAACATTTAAATGTTAAAAACAAATTCTTTAAAGTAAGGTTTTTCCATGTGTCATTGAAATATTTTTATTGTTAAAAGGATTAAATATTAAGTCAATGGGGTGCACTTTTTTTGTGGACACGGTGTATGTATAATTCTGATGATCAAAACTGCTTGAGCCTTAATTTATTTTTGAAGGGAGGTGTGGGTGGCGCACGTTCAAATTCGGTGGGAAACTGAAAAAGTAGTAAAAACGGAAGTGCCATTGATTCGAGTGAACGGAGAGTAATTTTTCTGGCAATCTAATTCGATTTGTCTCTCATTTCGGCGTTATTTTGTGGGTCATTACTTAGTCAGGCGTAATTAAATTTCGTCATCATCGTGAGAGGGCGTGACTGGAGTGACGGACGGGTGGCCATCTTGCTCGGCAGATGCTAATAATTAGATGATTAGATGAGCTCATCCGAGTAGCGGAGCGTCTAATTTGACAAACATCTGTCGACTAATATTTCTCGAGATGTTTGCTCAGTTTATCAATTTACCCACCGACGGCGCTCCCAACGCGAGCGAAAGTTAATTTTTATACAGATAAATTATGGATAATCGCGTTACGCCATCAAAATTTTATATCTTTTAATAAATATTTGCTCTGGGGCGATAAATGTTGGTGGAAATTTTGTAAACATACTTTATTAATATACAGTATTTTTTTAAAGTTTTAAATGTCAAATTTTTTATTTGGCTATCACAAGGAATAAGGGGGTTGATTTTACATACAAGAAGTGGTATACAGTATTTCTAGGGGGTTGAACACATTTTTGATAGATTAACTTTTAATAAATTGGAAGATGAGAGTAAAGTAAGGATTAAAATAGCCGAAATAAGCTTTAGTTTTCCAAAATAACGAAGGAAAAGAATCAAGCTGGGCTTACGGAGCTTAGATTCAAACCGGAAACTCTTACTACCGTACTATGGGAAAATGTAGACCGCATCTGAATCGAGAATTTAATTTAAAAAACAGCAAAAAAATCGATGAAAGCAGTTTTAAAAACAAGGTAAGGAGATATCTCTAATTACAGTACAATGAAGTCCATTGAACTTTGATGAAAAGATGCTTTTATCAATTGAGAGTGCTGTATAGGATTTTTTTTTGGTAAATCGATTTTATGATACCGGTAATACTGTATAACGAAATAAATACAGTACCTAAAAGAATAGCAGAATTTGTAGTTGGAATGAATTTTAACAGATGAATTGGTTTTTCTTTGTCAATTGAATTCGTCATTTATTCTAAAACAATGAAAGCGCACAGAATAAGAACTGGAAGAAAAGCTGATGACGTCATAGCACGAGCGAGGATAAAGAGAAAATGTTTTTCACAAGCGCAATTGTGCGCTTCACTCAAACTTCGTTATACAGTATTAGCATTATACTGTACTGCCAATATAAAAAGAACACACTTTTTTCTTCTCTTTCTTCAAAATAATTGTACAATTTTTTTTTTTGTACGGATTTATTATTTTTATTAGTATTTTCTGAAGCGCCTTAAAGATTTTTCAACCTAAATTCGCGCTAATTTTGTCCTTTGTTAAGTTGGGTAAAAAACTGTGATGCTCTTTGATTGTTGGGGCGATTGACACTATTGCGAACAGTTTTTTTTATAACCAGAATCAAAACCGTATTTTTTTTTTCTTTTAAATTTTGGAAGAGTCGTCAGAGTGATTTCGATAATGGATATCGATTTTACGCGTTTTTATTATTTTTTTTTTTTTGTTAACGTAAGAAAATGTTCGCGTTGGAACGGTCACACGTCAGACGCACTGTCCTCCGCTGGAGGGCTCTTGAGACGACTCTTTTATTCTAATACGCGTAAGTGAAAAAGGACTTAAATGGAAAATCCAACGGAATTTATGGATCGCGTTTCAAGTGTTTTGTTTGTCGCTCGTCTGACAAATTGGGAAATCATCAAAAAAAATTGCTTATTTACTTGTTATTTTTCTTTGGAAATTTGCAAAATGTCTTTTTTTTTACCTATTTTTTTTTTTCTCAAGCTGTTTCAATATTTGTTTTTTCGAGTTCAAAATCTTTAAAGAAAGCATTAATCATAAAAGTGGAAGAATGGAATCGTCGATTTATCATTTTTAATTTAATTAACTGAAAATGCCGCCTTAAAAAAAGATAAATATGGAAAATAATGGAAAACAAAAGAAATTTAATTGAAACGATTTTAATTTTTTTAAAGTACATGTACCGTAAAGCTAAATGGTAATTAATATAGATGATAATGAATAAAAACGTTGAGAAAAAATTTGAAAACATTATTCATCATTTCTAGTTTTATTGTGCGTCAGAATATGATGAAGAAAATTAATTAGCATTCTTTGTCTATATTTTACATTATTTTTTGAGAACAAACTTCAATACAGTAGAACTTGTTTATAATGGACCTCGGCTATAGTGAACAATTTTTGCCGGTCTCTTGAAGTCCATTATAACCGAGTTCTACTTTATTAAGAAAGTTTGGCAGAATATTTTTAAGTTCCGGTTAATATTTCTCAGTGATTCTAGGTTTATTTAATTCTCGTTTTTTACCCATCTCTCAGTTTAAGTTATTAAAATAACATGATTATTTTTTAATTCACATTTTTGTTATTCAGAATAATTTTATATTAAAATTTTATTACTCGAAATAAGTTTTAAAATGTTTTTTTTTATTAATCTGATTAGCAAGTTCAAATTTAATAAGCCAAAACTTTCAATGCAATTAGCAACGTTATAAATCGTTTTTCAAATTCATGGTTTTTGGTTCTTACCGGTAATAATTTTCCTACTATGTTGAAGTAATTAATTTACTTTTTTTTAATTTAAAAAAAATTAATTTTGTAATTGGTGGGAAATCAATTAAAAAACCAAATATTTACCTACGTCTTGACGGCTAAAATCTGTGAATTCGGGAACATCAAACGTCTTATTTGGCCAAAAATATTGAAGTCAAATAATTGAGTAAAAAAAGATTCAACGGAAAATGAAAGCGCCTAAATATGCTATTATATTTTTATTCTCAATCGTTATCCAAATTCATATGGGTGTAGCAAACGATAGATAGGAATACATTCTAAGTTTAAACTACGAAGTGTAAGGTGAACGTTATAGATTAGACTTAAGCTGAAACTTAGCCCAACTTTATGCATTCCGCTCACCGTTTGTGGTAAATGTGGTCAAACTCGCTCCTAAAATAATAAAAAAAATTTAAAGATTTAATTAGAAGACGCGAAGCAATAATATTAACCGATAACAAGTAAAAAGCAATAAATAGTAGGCAAGCGTGTAAGCAAAGTTTGTTTATTTGTTTGTCCGGCGTCAACATTGCAAAGTAAAGTACAACAATGCTTAATTAAAAATGTTTCTAGGCTTGTTTTGGTCTACTCCTTTCTCCGGATCGACTTGAAACATAGATCTTAATCGGATTATCGATCGCGGAATTTGCAAGTTAAGCGGGGTGGAAGTCCTCGGCGGGGGGGGTCCTACACTTTAAGGGGGATGACGTTAAAGTAACGGCTCACGTTTTGCCTGCCATATAACGTTACATCGTGATAAATTCGGATAAGGTTTCCATCGCGTTGCGTTTAGCTTTCTCTCTCTCTCTTTCGAATTAGTGATGTAATAGGGGACTTTAAGTCCGATGGGAAAAAATCAAGAAGAGAAAACCATAAACTCAACTCCATTAAAGTAAAATAATAAAAAAAGAAATCCATTTTTTACAAAGAAAAACGCGGAAAATCAATACGTCATCACTCGCGCTTTTAGCGTCGAAAGAAAAAAAAAAATTGGCCGGATGAAAAGTTTTTGGGGGAAAATTTTTTTATATTTCTGTAATTAATTACTGAGAAAGAGCGAGGAAGGATTTAGAGCCGGATTTCTCATTAGGAAGCTTTTGGGGTGCGGGATTTTATTGACCTTCAAAATATTTAGGGCATTACAAATACAGTAAGTAGAGTGCTCATTTGTTCAGGTATCAGCTTCAAAAATAATTTACTAAATGCTTTTAAACTTTACTTAAACTGCTCAGTTAACTCTAAAAAAAAATACTGAATAAACATCAAAAATAAAACCAAATGTTTTAAAATGATTAGAACGCAGTCACCAAACTGGTCTCTAATTCGGCAAACAATTCAAGAAACAGTTATCTTAAATCTTCCTCGTGCAAATAGACACAGTTTGGCATTAAAGGAACGAGATAGTTTTAATAAGTGACTAACTACAGCACCGCACTTAAACTCTCTAAAAAATTACTAAATTCAACAAATAGGCACGTGACTCTTAAAGCTAAATTATTAGAGATTTTGTCAATTTTTTTTAAAGAAAAGGGCTTCATTTTACCGGATTAAGTCAGCGCGAAACCCGAAGCACGGGCGCAATTTCAAAATTTTTACCTTGAAGCTGCCCCTATAAAGATGCAATTGTGACGATTTTTAAGCGCCGAGCTTGCGAGGCGCGAAATTGTTTTTGAGAAAATTACACAATTTTGCTTTTGGCAATCCCAGGACATTCTCTGCCCTGGGTGTGGAGCCCTTAGCATTTGCTAACTCTTCTCTATGCTTAATTTGGCACCGGGGCTTAAACGAGTGTAGGTTCGACCCTGTGCTTAGGTTAGATTGTGACTCACAAGACGGGTGTTTCGCTGACGTCACAGCTAAAGAAACAGGAAGCCGGCGCTCGTGACGTACTCACCTTTTCCTCTCGGAATCAAAAGAAAAACACCGCTGGTACCTTTGGGTTGAGGCGCGTTTGTACCGCGTACAGGGTGACACCGCGTCACTCCTCGTGTGACGAAATACGTGTTTTTCAAAGTGCTTCAATAAAACATACGGAAATGGAGCTTTAGTTATTTCGAATTACAGTACATTTAATGTACATGCAGTATAAAAGTTTAATTTTAGATATAGTTGCGCAAAATTATGAATAAAAATATGGGCTGGCATTTAAAAACCACAGAGTTTTAAATTGCACGTTGAAAGAAAAAGTCGTTTGAAACGAATATTTTTATGAAGTTTCAATATCTTGTAATATAATATTTTTCACAGCATTTTATTGCAACTTGCAAATGATTTTGTTTGTACTGCACTGAAAATTTGGTTGGAAAAATTCTAAGTAATTTTCGGTGAACATTTTGCAGTTTATTCTAATAAGAGTGTTTGATCGAAATTTCTGAATTCAATTTTGTGATTTTCTCTCGCACGTGCTCACATGAAAACGTATTTTTTTTTTTGAGGAGTGACGTCAAGTCCTGGAGTGGAGAGTTTGACGCGTTCAAGATTACTTTGTCGAAACAGCTGATTAAAGTCCGCCAATATCTACAAAAACTTCATCTCGTTCTCAGTAATGAAAAAAAATATATACGTGACGCTGATGACCAAAATAATGTAGGAATGGTTGGGAAATAAAACGCACGAAATACGCGCGCAAAAGGAATAGAAGAAAATGCAAATTGAATGTTGACGTTGGTTGGCTTTATTTGGACCCTTTTCTTATGTGTGCGAAAGGGTTAAGCGGTCCTAAAGAAATGTCCGCGTTGGTTGTTTGTTTTTTTACGACGTAACTCGATACTGCCACAGTGCCAACATTTCCTCCGGGACAAAGTTCAGTCGGCCTCGGCGAAGGTCACCAAGCGCATTCACAATATTATTTCGAGGTTTATTTGCGACGAAATGTCAGTATAACGAATGCGTGATTAATAGGTTTACGAACAACTTGTTAAAGTTCCTGTTTAATATTAAGTACGGTATATATTTTTGTTAAATACAGTATATTTCTGTTGAATATTTGCTACAGTAGAGTTGAAAAGTCGTCCAGATAACCAGGCATTTTGAAAAGAAATTTTTCTTCAGGGGGGAGAAAAAATATTATTTTATTGAAAAATATTATTTTTTTCGTCATTGGAATTCAGATAACCTTAACGTTAAAGGTTCATTCTGTACGGTAGTTTGTGTGGAAAAAGTAAGATCGATGCAACACGTTACAAAGTTTCTTTTTTTTTTTCTTTATAAAATTTGCATTACACAATACAGTATAGGCTACTGTACTTTAACGAATTACACTACTGTACTGTACAATAAACCAAATTGCCTTTCCCATTGCATTTCGTTGCACAGCGTTTTTTCGTATTTACTTTAGATATCTATATTTTTTGGTATTTACTTCTAGTTTGTAGCGTATTCTATCACAGGAAACATCATTTCGTTTCAAACGTCATTCGTTCTCGCTCAATTTTGCAGTTTAACTGCTCGAATAACTTAGAATTTTACGAGAATAGTAAATATTTCGTTATCAGTATAACGAATCTCTACAAAAAATGTCAATTTTACTGTTAAGGCTCAAGTTTGGCTGGACGTCATTTTCCTTCTATACTTTTATTCAGCCGGTACTTTATTCCTACGAAGATAATGGAATGAGGTCTTCCGCCGGGTCATTCGATTGATGCTATAATTTGATTAGATGTAAACAGATGCTTTTGTGTCGCGCAATTTACATCGTTTATGAGGGACATTTCGCTTTTTTATTGACTATACTAACGCTGCATTATTCGGTGAATTAGTGTCGTGAGGGACCTTGAGTGATGTCTGAATAGGACCTTGAGTGGGGTCTCGAAAAGGTTTGGTCCGCGGTTGCACCCGGCGCCTGCGCTTGTGCTACTAACTTATCGCGCAGTGCATGTACAAATATTTGAATTTACTTTTTCTTTTAGAAAAAATAAATATTTTAATAAATAATTTGATAAATGCAATGTACTGTAAATTTTGTTTTTATTTTGTGTAAGAATTGGTAATACATGAAATGAATTTAAAATAATACTGTAAAATAATTTGAAAAAATTGAATTTTTTTAAAAAATACTTAAATAAAATGAATAATAAAAATTCACTGGGTAAAACGTAATCGTAATAAACATTTTATTTAAAAATGATGCTAAATGGAGCAAATAAAGCCATAAGTATTTTTGGCGACATGTAGTAGCTTCCTGTATTTCTCCGCTCTCTTATTTTTATTATTTTAACATATTTAAATTTTATTTTATTATTATTTCGGCGTTTTGAAATGATGAATAGGATGTTGGAGAACATTGCGTTCAATTACATTTGAATAACAAAACGCGCGGTCGTCATTTCGCGAACAAAGTTGAATCAACCTTAACATCAATAATAATAAAACTAATTAATGTTTGGGTTATTCATCCTACTTATCCGACGCCAAAGTTCAACGTCAAAACGTTTCTCCTGCACCTCAAAACATTTCCTTTCACGCGTTCGCATTTTCTATGTAAATGAGCAGCTTTTCAATAATATTAAAAGGCATGATTGTTGACGAAACCAACTCGACGTAAATCGCGCACAATTTGAATGAGAAAAGGTGGGTGTTGTCGGGCTCCGGTTGGCGTTTTGAGGGCGAAACACGTGTTTACTCTTTACTACACGCGCACGAATAACCGGCGTTAATATTACCGGAAACCTAAGAAAACGTTATATTGAAGGAAACGTAATTTTTCGGGGGGTCCCGTGACAATATTAACCTTATGAAAAACTCTTGTTATTGCATCGAGAAAAGTCTTTAATCTTCAGCAATAAAAAAAAGTACTGGTAATTAATTTAAGCCCATTTTCACAAATTGAAAGTTGGCACGGAAATAAATATCATTTTTTTAAAAAAAATTATGAAACTGAATTTGAACGTTTATCGTAGTGAAAAGCATAACGCAGTTCTGCGTTCTTGTATTTTCGAAGTTGCGCCTCCCAAGTTTGTTTTCTTTACGATGTTGTTTTTAAAAGACTTTTATAAACATGGAAAATAAATTATAACCTACTGTATGTAAGTTTTTTTTTATGAGACCTATATTTTTATTAATGTTAGTAATTTTTTTTATTTTTTACTATCCGCATGAGTGGAGAAAGGAACTCTACTGGTAGAATATGACAGTGCAGATACTTTCGACGTATTCCTACCGCACACTGTTTGTTATTCACTTAACGTCTGCTGTGTAAATAACATAAAATGTAATTTACAAATATCATTTTGATGTTTTTGTTGTTAATTTTTATTTTTTCAATTTGGACTCGAGTATGACTTTTGACATTTGAGTTATCTTTCAAAATCAAAAAAGTATTTATTAATCTCAGTTAAAAATAGCAAAAAAAAAAATATTTTTTTTTTTTAAATTTTTTTTTTCCGGTTATTTTATAAGTTATTTATAGAACGAAATTTCCGACCGGAAATTAACTCGTAAAAAAAAAAAAAAAAGTAAATTGTTGATGAATCGCTGTACTTTTACACCGAAAAAAAAAGAGGTCTTTTGATTTATTTACAGTATTTCTTATTTTTTGATAATAATTATTATGGTATAATAATATTGTATTTTATGATTTATTTTTTTTATTACTATTTATTAATAGACAATGTAATACTAACCTTGACTTATTTTCCACCCGCGATGACTTCCTTTAGCCACCACCAGAGGTCCGATCGGTTGAATCGAACCCTAGCGGAAAACCTTGTCAATACTTATTATTTATCGCCGCTATTTATTACATCGCAGCTTTTATACTGTTATAATTATTATTATTATTAATAAGAGTGATATCCGCATCACTTGTTTGTTGCCGATTTCGACCAAGAGGTGGCGCTTTTCTGGGAATTAATTTTTCTATATTTAGCGAACGGTGATGAATTAATATTATTCACCGGAATTAATTCGAACAGCTTGTGAAACTTTTTTTTTATTATTATTTTTTCGAATTTTCCGTTGGCCAAGGTTTTGTGTGGGTGGATGGGCGGAACGTGGTGCAATTAAAATTATTGCTTTCTACGAAAACTTCCTACTTTGTGCGTGTATGCTAAAATAAGATTATGCTAATGATTTAAGAGTTAATCAAATAATGTGATTTACTATTAATGGACTTTTTGCGGCGAAACTTCTAAAAATATAGGATTAATTGAGGAGGAATTTTCCTGCTTTTTACATCAAACTTTTAGTAAAATTAGAAAGTTTAAAAGCAGCTGATGCAATATTCTTAACATTATTTTGGCTCTTATTTACTTATCCCCTGACTCATGACATTTTCCATCGGTGGGGATTCATTAAAATTCATAAAGTAATAAAAATAATGACATTAATTTTTTCTACAGTATTTACATTAACACACTATGTTATGACTTTGTTTACCATATTGTGCTTAGGACTTTCCATGAGTGGGAGTATGTAAATAAGACCCCATTATTTACTGTACATAATTATAAATTAAGGAAATTATCCCGTTTTGTGTCTCGATTAGGAGAATTTTTTCTATCTGTTTTTCTCTCATAGAGGCGGAAGCTTACTTGAAATGTGCAATTTTAGAATAATTTCTGTTCGCCTAGAGCCATAGACTTAAATGTAACGGCATTATGTCTTTCGGGCTCCTCTGCCGCCCACACCTACACTTTTGGAAATTGTAATTTACTTGTATTTTTAATG